>ML788911.1:530211-553421 GCA_009831015.1 Picea engelmannii | reverse complement strand
CCGTATCCATTTCCCTTTTACATGTCTAGTTCACATTACTAAATCACCATTCATCCCCTTAATTTCTCATTATTCTTTTTTATGTAATACATCTACTTTTCCCATATACATGTTTGTCATCACTTTAATCTCGCGTTATCCTATATATATATATTAATGGTGAATTTAAATGATGGATAATGATAAATTACAATGATGAATGCATGCATGTAAATAGAAAAAATGAATATATATATATATATATATATATATATATATATATATATATATATATAATATAAATAAATTGTCGTGTATTCCTTAATCTTTAAATTATAGAATAAATAAAATTAATAATGGATTCTCTTTCCGTAAATTTATTAGTCCCTATCGCCTCTACCATTAATAAAAAGTTACGCATGTAAAAATAAAAGGAAAATATTAATGAACGCATTTACTTCTTGAGTTTTTAAAATAAAAATACAAATAAAAATAAAACAAAAAAAAATGGAAAAAAAAGGAAAAATATAAAAAAATTAAAAAGGAAAAGGGGGGAAAACCTAAAAGAAATAGGATTTAGGGTTTGAGACTGCATAAAAGAAAGGGGAGAGGGGGGAAAAAGGGGATCTTCTATGAGGTATTGTTATGCTACCAAAATGGCAAACTACACTGATTGCTTGTGAGGAGTTGGGGATTTCCTCGGCTGTGTTAGAGTGGTAGCTCAACCTTGGAGGCGAGCGGAGGAAGATAGGTTACTGTCTGGACTATGTGTGGCCCCTGTGCGGCTTGGGGGGCTGAGGGGGAAGCAGATTACTCCTAGCGATTGGCTGGGAGTTACTGGTGAGCTCTTGACGGTCGACAAGAAGGATTGCGCGGAGCACGGACAAACCTTCGGAGGAGGCGATAAGGCAAATGTATGATTTGTATTTTAGTAGATTGTAATGCATTACGACTTTTGTTGTGATCAGTAAATCGGTGTAAATGGATTGATAGGCTATTTTTATTTAGTTACTCAGCGATTAAAACGGTGATTGCTGTCACTGTTTCTTTTATTTTAAATCTCTCAGGTGTTACAGGGTTATTACTGCAAATCCTATATGGTTTTATATTCTATGGGTTCTTGGGTACGAATCACAACTATTAAGCTACTGTAGAACCTCCTGATAATAAATTTCCTTACCGCTGTACTTACCTATGCTATTCAAATACCTACCTCCGATAATTTCGAGATGATAAAAATCCTTGCTGCATATTCTAATTTTATTTGTTTCTGTATTCGTTGGTGCCCAGTGGAATTAAGTTCTCGCCATATGAACCCTTGGCTTCGACTACAAACATACGAACCTAATCAATGTTAATTTCAGGGTGCTTAACCTTGCCTGTCTGTTTTGTGTTTTAAGTTGTTGTGATTTTAGGGTTAGCATTGCCGCTGCTAGAGTAGGGGGAGTGTTGTTTTAGTTTTAGGGTCGGTAAATGCCGAAGTTCTAGCGATGCCATTGTTTTGACGGAGAACCACTTATGGACCTCCTTATCAATTACTGTTCTGGTTTGTGATTTAAAATAGTAGGTTACCTGTGCTGAGCTGGACTTAGAAGTATGTATTACCACTAGCGACGCTGGAGGATGGCTCCTTCCACCATCAACATTTTCCCCCTTCTGAGAGTAGCCCTTACTGAAATCTATTGTTCTGAGTGAAGCATTGAGCGCCAACTAGAATCTACAGTAGGTAGCATTTCCACAAGAAGAATTAATTACCCCCAAGATTTACACAAAGAAAGAACTCTGAGTTTGGAAGCAAAAAAAGGGGGCCCCTCAAACAGAGCAGACCGTAATTCCTAAAATAGACTTCTCGTTATACCACTCTACAACGCATTCGAGTGGGTTTCAGACACCTAATTTAACACCGAAATTATTCAGCTGGATTTTTTTTGGCCTCACCGAACCCACGATTTAACTTCCCGTCAGACCACATCCTTAAACTCGAGCTCTGCATTAATATCGGGTTGCCCAGCTGGATACGTTTACCAGAAAAGTGTCTTGTGTGTTGAAGGCTCTACCTTACAGTCTAGTTGCATATCAATTTAATTCCATAAACCACATGGCGTATCGAATCATATATGGTGCTTGGCAGCCGTATTCTCTTAATTATGCCTGTAATGCTTAATTGTTGTGTTCATTTCTTTTGCTGCTCCCGAGGCTATTAGTTTACCACGATTTAAAAAGGTCAATACTCTTAATGTTGCAACTATTAACTCGCTTCAATGGAATCATGGAACCTGTTACCTCTTCCTTGCGTAGCTTGAACGTGCTATAATATATGGTCTAGTCCATCATATAGTCTGTACCGCACTTGAAATTTTGGAGCATCCTTTAACATTGGAAATTATACCTTACTATTGTCCCTCATGATGCCAGTGGCCATATATTGACCACGAACTACTAGCCCTTAGCAAACATTTTTCTTGATAGCGTATTCCTTAACGTTTTTCAGGCCTGGACAGCTTTGTTTCAGCAATGCCCTTTCTGACAGGGAGTATGGTATTTACCTCGTCCCTTTCTTTGGTTAAATGGTGTTTTAGGTGTCAATAGATTCCTTGTGTCAGACTGTGATTTCAGACAGTGAATGCGTCCCCTTCGTAGTTGCCCAACACTCCTTGTGTTGACAGCGTATTGCAGGGCGGTGACAACTACTTTTCCTCTTCCCAAAATACGCCTGTAACCTTCTCGATTTCTTGTTAAATCATCTTTAGAAACCTTGGTTAGTGTTAACCCTCACTTTCATGCCCTAGATGAAGGGTTAAATGACTCACCTTTTTACCCGACTTGAAGGTAAGTAACTACATCATTAAACCTTTAACCTTAACTTATGCAAGCTTGGGAATTAAGAACACTCAGTTATAAATAATTACACAACCTTTAAGCGTCAGCTAGAATTGATGAGTTGACCTTGGATATGATCCATGCTAAGGTTGGAATTATTATTATAGTCCTAGTGAGGTAGGATTTGATCTATCGGTTGATAGTCATGTTAACTCTGTCTACTTGTTAAAGGAAATTTTAATTGGGTTTTAGTTGTGTTTATCTACTTTTAAACTAGTTGAAATTAGACCACCTATATGTGGTTATCATTATTAGTGTTAGATAATATTATGTTATTAGTTTCATATTGATAGTGCTGATACAGATGTTTAGGGCAAGGTAGTACATTTACTAACAATAATAATTATCATGAGTATTACTGTGGGATGAGGCATTGCTTATGTATTCAATTAAAGAAGGGAACTCCTTTGGTTTTAGGTCGAGGTTGCAAATTATATGGGTAATGCAATTTTTAATATATTGTTAAATTATGTAAGAGCAATGTTCTTGTTACATATAAAAGGCACTGTTAGGGTTAGATAACATATAATTTGTAATGTGGATTGTTATCTAATTTGCAAGTGATGGTAGCATGGTGTCATGGTTCCGGGGTGCCTTACTACAATTTGTTGTTATGGCGATGTGTAAGGAGTAATGTCATTGTAGTGGAAATAGGTAAAGGTAATGTTTGTCCACATAAAATAAGGTGTAATTTTAGGGTTAGATATTATATGAAACATAATGACATTGTGGCCTTATCATAATGCTATCGAATCCTTAGATGTTGATGATTTATAAAATTTGAGGTTCCTTGGTCTAAGTACCCTAGAGTATTGTGAATTAGTAACTTAGGTTTCTTGTTCATGTTTATAAGTCCGTACTTGGTGAGTCATTGTATGAATCCTCCTGCCTGGCCCCTTTCATAGAGGTGGTGGCCATTCATTTATTTATTGTTGCACTTGGTTGAGTCGTTATTATGCTTGGTTGGCTTGTGTCGAGCAGGAGGTAGACACCTCCATGTTCCTTAGAATAGTCGCCAACCCGGAGACCTTAAATGGTTAAAATCAATGGGAACCTGGGCTTGAGCGTTGCTTATGTGTCTTGGAGGTCCTAACCATTGCAGGGTAGGACGGGCGAGTAGTGAGTCTTAATTATTGTCGTTAATCGTCGTTAAACGCATGCGGTCACTATGGTACGTCGTGTGTCATATTGCTGTGTTCATATTTCTTGCGTCTTGTTAGTCGTCGGGTGGTGACATAGAGTCAAGTGTGTATGTTTCCTCTTTACATGCGCGCACACACCTTAACCAAAAGAAAACAAAAAAAAAAAAAAAAATTCACCTGTTACAGAGTAGTTGTCGAAGCGAAGGAGGTTCGTTACATATGGTATCAGAGCCGGTTCGACCCGCGACTTGGGATTCCCTACGACTTTCGTTGACAGGATTAGATTAATTATACTATTGTTGATCGAGTTGATTGTGTGCATGCACGGTAATCATGGTTAGAGGATGCCACAGAGGCAGAAAACGGGGTGCTAAGGGAGGAGGTGCGACGCCTCCAGTAGCATCCACGCCTGGGGGGCTAACCCCCAGGGAGGCGTGAAGGTTATCGGACAGGAGTAGATAGCGGATGGCGATGTAGTTGGGATGATGAGATCCTTTCAGCGCATGTCTGAGGCTCTGATCATCCAATTGGACAGAGACGAGGCCAGTGCGCAGGCACCCGCTGAGGCTCCGTCGCCCACATTAGCCGTTACGGGTAGCATTCACTGTGAACACGAGAAGGTTAAATTTCCCGAGTTCTTTGGTGCCCCAGATGGTTAAACCGCCGAGGCATGGTTGGACAACAAGGCGTTGTGCTTCACACTTCGTGAGTATACCTCCAACATGAAGGTCCGCATGGCGGTCTTTAAACTAAAGGGAGCACTCTTCTATGGTGGAAGACACTCCTGCCACAGCTGAACATGGCTGTTGAAGACGTGTCCTGGGAACTATTCGAGGAACGGTTCCGAGAGAGGTACCTTTCAGAGGAATTCATTGAGCGTCAGCTCAATGATTTCAACGCTTTACGACAGGGAGGTCGTACGATGCCCGAGTACGAGGAACATTTTATGGAGCTGCTTCGGTATGCTCTGCACCTTAACACTGAGAAGCTTAAGGTCAGCAGGTTCGTGTTTGGCCTTAATGGAAGCCTGCGTGCAAAGGTTTATTAGCTTGATGCCTCAAACCTTGCGTGATGCCGTCAAGAAGGCAGTTGAACCGAACGAGTTTAGCTTCGTAGAGATGGATTCAGGAGCCAAACAGAAGGTTGGAGGAAGGGTTACGGGCTGTGCCCTTAACCTGGGAGAATTTGTCACTAGGGTCAACTTGTACGTCATGATCTTAGGATCTTATGACATTGTGATTGGTATGGATTGGTTGGAATAGCATGGGGCGATACTCAACTATAAGACGAAACAGTTGAGCTTGGTTGATGACGAAGGACAGAGACGTGTGATTGTAGGATGGAACCAGGGAGTTTCCCTGAGGTTCATCTCTTCCTTAAAATTACAGAAGAGTATGTGCAAGGGGTGCAAGCTTATGCAATCCTCGTGCTAAAAGAAAAGGGAGTAGTGGAAGGTCTAGAACGCCTTCCGGTGGTGAAGGAGTTTGCGGATGTATTTCCTGAGGAGTTCCCTGGGATGCCGCCGGAAAGGGAATTGGAGTTTACTATGGACCTGAAACCGGGGACCGAATCGATAGCAAGAACACCTTATCGGATGTTGACCCCAGAGTTACAATAGTCGAAAATGCAACTGAAGGAGTTGCTAGACCTGGGATTGATATGTCCTAGTGTGTCACCGTGGGGTGCACCGGTTATTTTCATACAAAAGAAGGAAGAGTCATGAGGCTTTGCATTGACTACTGTCAACTAAACAAGGCTACGATCAAGAATCAATATCCCTTACCATGAATTGATGATCTGTTCGATCAAATGAAGGGTGCGACGGTGTTTTCCAAGATCGATTCGCGATTAGGGTATTACCAGTTATGAAACAAGGAGGATGACGTCCCTAAGACCACCTTTAAGAGGAGATTTGGACATTACGAGGTTACTGTTTTCCGTTTGGACTGAAAAACGCCCCAGGGGCATTCATAAGTTTGATGAATGGGGTGTTCCGCGAGTACTTGGACAAGTTTGTCCAAGTATTCATTGACGATATTTTGATCTACTCTTGGACAATGGAGGAGCATGATGAGCACTTGCGCTTGGTAATACAAGGTTTACGAAAACACAAATTGTATGGGAAGTTGTCCAAATGCTCTTTTTACCAATTGAGGATTCACTACTTAGGGCATGTCATCTCTGGCGAAGGTATCGCCGTGGATCCAGCAAAGGTTGAAGATATTATGGAATGGTCGACGTCGATGAATGTCATAGAAGTGCATAGTTTTATGGGATTAGTAGGATACTATCGACGGTTTGTCAAGGTTTTTTCGAAGATAGCAAATTCGAGCACGGAATTGCAGAAGAAAAACAAGAAATTTGTTTGGAAGGAGAAATACGCGGAGGCTTTTTAGAGGCTTAAAGAGTTGTTGACAACCGCTCCGATACTAAAGGTCCCTGACATGGACGCAGACTTATTGGTATGCACTGATGCATCCAAGGAAGGTTTAGGCGGAGTCTTGATGCAGGAAAGACGAGTGATTGCTTACCTTTCGAGGAAGCTGAGAAGGAATGAGGAGAACTACGCGATGCACGATTTGGAGTTACTAGCCATCATATATGCGTTGAAGGTTTGGAGACACTACCTTGTGGGACAAAAATTCGAATTAAAGACTGATCATTGTGGACTACAACACATTTTTAGGCAAAGTGACCTGAACGTGTGACAACGGAGTTGGTTGGAATTTCTTAGCGAGTACGACTTCGAGATTACTTACATAAAGGGAACTGTGAACATAGTGACTGACACCTTGAGTCGGAGGCCATGCATATTTTCGGTGTGGCCTCTTCAAACGAATCTACGTAAGAAGATTCTCACTTTACAGCATGACGATGACTGCTACAAAGAAGTCGAGGATTTTATCGGACAAAACACAATGATGGTACCACGATATGAGGGATTTTCATTTGATAGCGATGGATTTGATTGTCAGATTACCACTGATGGCAAGGAGACACGACGCGATTTTGTAGTCGTAGACCCTCTGACAAAGAGTGTTCACTTTATTCTTGTGCGTACGACGTATCATGCACCTAACATAGCAATAGTTTTCATCAGTGGGATTGTGAGGTTGCATGGCATGCCTAAGAAGATTATATCCGATCGAGGATCGTTGTTTACTGGACGATTTTGGATGAGTTTCCAAGAGGCCTTGGGAACCCAAATTAATTTTAGTACTGCATATCACCCAGAGACTGACGGATAGACTGAAAGAACAAACCAAACCTTGGAAGACATGTTGTGCATGTATGTGATGGACCAACAAAAACGTTGGGAGGAATTCTTGCCTCTAGTAGAGTTCACTTATAACAGCAGTTACCAGAGCACCATTAAGATGGCACCTTTTGAGTTTCTTTATGGGAGACCGTGTCGAACGCCCTTGAGTTGGGATCGGCTTGAGGATAGGGTCCTGGTGGGACCAGAAGCGATCCAAGAAATGGAAGAGCAAATTCAAACCATAAGACAAAGGATTAAAGAAGCGCAGGATCGACAGAAGAGTTATGCCGATGCACACCGAGTCGACCATAGTTACGAGGTCGACGATCGAGTCTTCTTGCGGGTTAAACTTCATAAGAGTTCAATCAAGTTTGGAAAGGGAGATAAACTCTCTCCTAGGTTCATGGGACCTTTCGAGATTGTGGAGAGAAAGGGGCCAGTGGCCTATCGACTAGCCTTGCCTGATTCTTTGAGGCGTATGCACGATGCTTTTCATGTATCTGTTTTGAGACATTATATTAGTGATCCTACACACGTGATTGACTTGAGTTCCTTGCAGGTATCGGACGAGGGAGAGCTCATGGATGAGTCTATCCACATCTTATATCATCGCATTTGATAGTTACAACGTCGAATGGTAGATCAAGTCAAGGTCTAGTGGGACAGTTATAGTCCACACTTGGCGACCTGGGAGGACGCATATGATATGCGCCAGCAGTTTCCATTTTTGTTTAATAGATAGACTTATGACACTGGGGTACTTATGATACTGTGGTACTTTTATTTCGGCATTATACTGAGAAACTTCGGGATGAAGTTTAGACCAAGAGGGGGTGTATGTAACATCCCGCTCTAGTGCACTAAGAAAACTTATTTTTGAGGACACTTGCTCGCAAGTGATCTGGACTTTTGTGATGTTAAACCATTTATACTTGATTATAATGTGATTGACAAATGACATGATGTTTTACTAGTTTTGATTGACACAGGTGTTGCTGACTCTGTTTTATTGAGTGTGCAGAGTTCTTGACCTTGAGGATGCAGAGGCATCGGTAGAACCCCCTTGGACTACGGACTGAGTCAGGGAGTGTGCTTTTGGGGTTGATATATTTACTATGATGTTTCATTGATTTGATGATTTGATGATGACATTTCTGACATGATTGTTGATGATGCAGGATGACGATAGCTTGCTGACCAAACTCACATATGGAGTAAAGGGGCGACACACACGATTCCAGAGAGGTTGAGGGAGAGGGGTGGAGAGAATCCCTGACATCGCCTACTAGCACTCTCGACATGGCTCGAACTATAGGTTAACGATTACCTAGTTCGAGAGGAACCACGATGCCATGAGGGAAGACTGCGATAGTCTCTCACGATGATTCTAAGCGGCGCGCAATAAGGCGGGGGCCTTATTCCTTAGAACCCTTAGTCTCCCACAAGTTCACCTGGCGGAGTGTTGACTCCAGGGGTTATAGATGTCTACCAATCAGTCCATTTGGTGAGTGGCACCCTTAGAGCACATGGTGCATCCTGAAGGGAACGTCGCACAAAAGAAACACAAGAAGCGAGTGGCACCCTTGGAGTACGTGGTGCATCCTGAAGGGCATGTCACGTAAAGGAAATGAACGAGGACAGTGGCACCCTTGGAGCATGTGGTGCATCCTGAAGGGCAGGTCGCATTGATGTGGATGAAGGAAACAAACCTAAATAGCCCTAAGACCTTAAAACCTTAAGAGATTCCTAAATAACTTCCCTAACCCAGTGAACTCCAGTTCAGAATCTAGTACTAAGTCTAAAAACTGTTAAGGTAAAATTCTAGTCTAACCCTAAGAGAAGACCCTAGAATAAACATAACAAATTAAACAAAAACCCACCTAAGTAATAGTTTGTCTTCATGAAATTATTGGGGCGATAATGAGGGTAAGTTTTAAAGAAAATCTAATAGTTTTAAAACGTTGCAAAGAAGAAATTGATTCCTAACTGGTGGGAGAATGACTTCGCCTTCGTAGTGTAACATAAAGAAAATTCCAAAAAAAAAAAAAATGAGACCATTATCCTCTCATTATCCATGTCTACTTTATTAAACTATCCTCCATCACCTTAATCTTCCCGTATCCATTTCCCTTTTACATGTCCAGTTCACATTACTGAATCACCACTCATCCCCTTAATTTCTCATTATTCCTTTTTATGTAATACATCTACTTTTCCCATATACATGTTTGTCATCACTTTAATCTCGCGTTATCCTATATATATATATATATATATATATATATATATATATATATATATATATATATATTATAAACAAATTGTCGTGTATTCCTTAATCTTTAAATTATAGAATAAAGAAAATTAATAATGGATTCTCTTTCCGTAAATTTATTAGTCCCTACCGCCTCTACCATTAAAAAAAAGTTACGCATGTAAAAATAAAAGGAAAATATTAATGAACGCATTTACTTCTAGAGTTTTTAAAATAAATATAAAAATAAAAATAAAACAAAAAAAATAGGGGAAAAAAAAGGAAAAATATAAAAAAATTAAAAAGGAAAAGGGGGGAAAACCTAAAAGAAAGAGGATTTAGGGTTTGGGAGTACATAAAAGAAAGGGGAGAGGGGGAAAAAAGGGGATCTCCTATGAGGTATTGTTATGCTACCAAAATTGCAAATTGGACTGATTGCTTGTGAGGATTTGGGGATTTCCTCAGTTGTGTTAGAGTGGTAGCTTATCCTTGGAGGCGAGCGGAGGAAGCTAGGTGACTGTCTGGACTATGTGTGGCCCCTTTGCTTCTCGGGGGGCTGAGGGGGAAGTAGAGTACCCCTAGAGATTGGCTGGGAGGTACCGGTGAGCTCTTGACGATCAGCAAGCAGGATTGCGCGGAACGCGGACAAACCTTCGGAGGAGGCGATAAGGCAAATGTATGATTTGTATTTTAGTAGATTGTAATGCATTATGACTTTTTCTATGATCAGTAAATCGATGTAAATGGATTGATAGGATATTTTTATTTAGTTACTCAGCGATTACAATGGTGATTGCTGTAACTGTTGCTTTTATTTTAAATCTCTCAGGTGTTATAGGGTTATTACTGCAAATCCTGTACGGTTTTATATTCTATGGGTTCTTGGGTACAAATCACAACTATTAAGCTATTGTAGAACCTAATGATAATAAATTTCCTTACCACTGTACTTACATCTGTTATTCAACTACCTACCTCCGATAATGTCGAGATGATAAAAATCTTTGCTGCATATTCTCATTTTATTTGTTTATGTATTCGTCGGTGCCTAGTGGAATTAAGTTCTCTCGATCTGAACCCTTGGCTCCGACTACAAACATACAGACCTAATCAATGTTAATTTCAGGGTACTTAACCTTGCCTATCTGTTTTGTGTTTTAAGCTATTGTGATTTTAGGGTTAGCACTATCGCTACTAGAGTAGGGGGAGTGTTGTTTCAGTTTTAGGGTCGGGGAATGCCGAAGTTCTGGCGATGCCATTGTTTTGACTGAGAACCACTTATGGACCTCCTTATCAGTTACTATTCTAGTTTGTGATTTAAAACAATAGGTTACTTGTGCTGAGATGGACTTAGAGGTATGTATTACCACCAGCGACACTGGAGGATGGCTCCTTCCGCCAACAACATTTTCCCCCTTCCAAGAGTAGCCCTTATTGAAATCTATCGATCTACGTGAAGCATCGAGCACCAACCAGAATCTACATTAGGTAGCATTTCCACAAGAAGAATTAAGTACCCCCAAGATTTACACAGAGTAAGCACTTCGAGTTCGGAAGCAGAAAAAGGGGGTCCCTCAAACAGAGAAGACTGTAATTCCTAAAATAGGCTACTCGTTATACCACTCTACAGCGCATTCGAGTGGGTTTTAGACACCTAATTTAACATCGAAATTATTAAGCTGGATTTTTTTTGGCCTCACCAAACCCACGATTTAACTTCCCATCAGACGACATCCTTAAACTCAAGATTTGTGTTAATATCTGGATTCCCAGTTGGATACGTTTACCAGAACAGTGTCTTGCATGTTGAAGGCTCTACCTTACAGTATAGTTTCATATCGATTTAATTCCATAAACCATGTGGCATATCGAATCGTATATGGTTCTTGGCAGCCGTATTCTCTTAATTATGCCTATAATGCTTAATTGTTGTGTTCATTTCCTTTGCTTCTCCCGTGGCTATTAGTTTACCATGATTTAAAAAGGTGAATACTCTTAATGTTGCAACTATTAACTCGCTTCAATGGAATCATGGAACCTGTTACCTCTTCCTTGCGTAGCTTGAACGTGCTATAATATCTAGTCTAGTCCACCGTATAGTCTGTACCGCACTTGAAATTTTGGAGCATCCTTTAACATTGGAAATTATACCCTATTGTTGTCCCTCATGATGCCAGTGGCCATATATTGACCGCAAACTACCAGCCCTTAGCAAACGTTTTTCTTGATAGCGTATTCCTTAACGTTTTTCAGGCCTGAACAACTTTGTTTCAACAACGCCCTTTTTGACAGGGAGTATGTTATTTACCTCATCCCTTTATTTGGTTAAATGGCGTTTTAGGTGTCAACAGATTCCTTGTGTCAGACCGTGATTTCAGACAGTGAATGCGTCCCCTTCATAGGTGCTCAACACTCCTTGTGTTGACAACATATTGCAGGGCGGTGACAACTACTTTTCCTCTTCCCAAAATACACCTGTAACCTTCTCGATTTCTTGTTAAATCATTTTTAGAAACCTTGGTTAGCGTTAACCCTCACTTTCATGCCTTAGATGAAGGGTTAAAAGACTCACCTTTTTACCCAACTAGAAGGTAAGTAACTACATCATTAAACCTTTAACCTTAACTTGTGCAAGCTTGGGAATTAAGAACACTCGGTTATGAATAATTACATAACCTTTAAGCGTCAGCTAGAATTGATGAGTTGACCTTGGATATGATCCATGCTAAGGTTGGAATTATTACTATAGTCCTAGTGAGGTAGGATTTGATCTATCGGTTGACAGTCATGTTAACTTTGTCTACTTGTTAAAGTAAATGTTAATTGGGTTTTAGTTGTGTTTATCTACTTTTAAACTAGTTGAAATTAGACCACCTATATGTGGTTATCGTTATTAGTGTTAGATAATATTATGTTATTAGTTTCATATTGATAGTGCTGATACAAATGTTTAGGGAAAGGTAGTACATTTACTAACAATAATAATTATCATGAGTATTACTATGGGATGAGGCATTTCTTATTATATTCAATTAAGGAAGAATTGCTTATGTATTCAATTAAAGAAGGGAACTCCTTTGGTTTTAGGTCGGGGTTGCAAATTATATGGGTAATGAAATTTTTAATATATTGTTAAATTATGTAAGAGAAATGTTCGTGTTACATATAAAAGGCACTGTTAGGGTTAGATAACATATAATTTGTAATGCATATTGTTATCTAATTTGCAAGTGATGGTAGCATGGTGTCATGGTCCTGGGGTGCCTTACTACAATTTGTTGTTATGGCGATGTGTAAGGAGTAATGTCATTGTAGTGGAAATAGTTAAAGGTAATGTTTGTCCACATAAAATAAGGTGTAATGTTAGGGTTAGATATCATATGAAACATAATGGCATTGTGGCCTTATCATAATGCTATCGAATCCTTAGATGTTGATGATTTATAAAATTTGAGGTTCCTTGGTCTAAGTACCCTAGAGTATTATGAATTAGTAATTGAGGTTTCTTGTTCATGTTTATAAGGCCGTACTTGGTGAGTCATTGTCTGAATCCTCCTGCATGGCGCCTTTCATAGAGGTGGCGGTCGTTCATTTATTTATTGTTGCACTTGGTTGAGTCGTTATTATGCTTGGTTGGCTTACGTCGGGCGAGAGGTAGACACCTCCATGTTCCTCAGAACATTCACCAACCCGGAGACCTTAAATCGTTAAAATCGATGGGAAGCTGGGCTTGAGCGTTGCTTATGTGTCTTGGAGGTCCTAACCATTGCAGGGTAGGACGGGCGGGTAGTCAGTCTTACTTATTGTCGTTAATCGTCGTTAAACGCATGCGGTCACTGTGGTACGTCGTGTGTCGTCTTGCTGTGTTCATCTTGCTTGCTTCTTGTTAGTCTTCGGGTGGTGACATAGAGTCAAGTGTGTCTGCTTCCTCTTTACACGTGTGCAAACACCTTAACCAAAAGAAAACAAAAAAAAAAAAAATTGCACCTGTTACAGAGTAGTTGTCGAAGCGAAGGAGGTTCGTTACAAAATGGCATGACATGTACTATCCATCTAGAATATTATTACCTTAAAATATATAAAAAAGAATAGACTTATCCATCAAACTAACTTGGGTCCATCACCCAAGCCTTTTTTCTACCATAATTTCTTCAAGGGTTGACATCAATGGAAACTAACCCAATTAATCAACAGTGTTATCCTTCAATAATCATTAATATATGGTGTTACCATACATAAATATTTTTCTCTCTAATTGTTGTGTTCAATATTTTGTGTGAGTGATTTGATTTATTGTTGATATTTAGAGTTTCGCTTCTATATTTCACATTTCCATGGGAGTTACATAAAAATCGAGTTTCCTTTAACATTGCGGCATGAATGTCTACTACAAAATATTCTTCCTCATTTTTTATGTTCTCAATCCCCACTCCTATATTATATGCTCAACTATGGAACAAGTACAATTCTAATGAAAGGAACCATTTCTCCACCTAGCGTCCTAGTATTTTACATAGCTTAATAGTTTTCCAGGTTCAAGGTTTTTGCTTGTGTCAACCCTCAATTATTGTTAGGTTTTTCGACATTCTAGAATATTCTTGAAATTACACACATGTGTTAGTTACAGGGGTTGATGTGGAATACACATGATACCATGGTGGTGAATAAGGTATATCAACTTGTTGGAGGAATGAAATCTATGGATGACGTTTGATTGACCTTATTTTCACATCATTGGAATGTTCTTGGTGTGTAGAATCAATTCAAGGGTTGCGATATATTCTCACAAACTTTTAACTGAAATATTTCCATTTGATGTCTCAAAATGGTTCTCAAATGCTTAAGATCCCAAATTTCCACACAATGACCTGCCACTGAAATGGGCCTTAGAAGGCTATTACTCCATTTTTTCCACCCAAAAAGTAACAATACATATGAAAAATTATACATTGATCCAATCCAGATCATACCTCCCCATTTAGGGAGGGTTTGTGTCCCCAAAATATTTTACGGAATGAAGTAAGGAAATGTTTCTTCTACCTACTCCCTGGCATACCATTTTTCCTTTCCTAAAAGTTTTCCTTTCAATCGAGTATGAAAAATGTAATTCTACCCCTATATAGTAGTTTTATATTTATTTTGAAAAAATATATCTTCAACTAACTTTTCTGGATCTTCTCATTCCATGTCCTCTATGGTATGTAGAACTTTCTCTTCAATTTCTTGATCCAACATGAAAGGATCATCCTAGTGTTGGTAAACCACCCAAAAAATCCATGAAAATAATTTCCTAAGGTTCAATGGGTACATGGAAGGGATGGTATAAACCTTTCTTTCTACTATTGGTCTTGATGATACAACAAAGTATGAATCCTCTAATATATTGAGATACATCTTCTTTCTCCTTGAGCCAATACACTTACCTTCATAAAATGGAAATTGTGTTCCAAACACCAAAATTTCATGCAACTTTGGAGGTATGGACCTCTTTGATAAGATATAATATTTTATCTTTAGGGACATAGAATACATGAATTTGTCCTTGTATATATTGAAACACCTCTTTAAAGTTCCTAAGGATGTAATATTGGATGTGGGTTGATGAAAGAGAATTTGAAAACAAGCTCTAGAATTGATCTCAAGGATCAAGACATTTATAAGTAATAATTATGAAATGTCTCTAGAAGACATTTTTGTTGAGTTTATTTGATTATATATCGATTTGTTTTTCATACGTGTTAAGTTTTTTGCTAAATATTAGGAACATATCTCTAGTTTAGGAATTTGTTAAGATAGCTCAAGATTCATTTGTTTGTGATCTTTCTAAGGGATCGATATATATTGAATGATTTGTTAGAGGCAGAGGGGAGTGAGTGTGCGATATTGAATATGTAAAAGTGTGGATTGCAGAGGTCCAAGAGACCAAGAATGAATGATATTTCATGCGTAAATTTACTCCATTGATATTAAGAAAGAACAGAGTGTGTGGTGTTGTCACACTATCTTTTTGCATTTTGTCATTTTGTCGCATTGTGTGTTTTAATTGTTAAACTCTATGTATAAGCTATCTTGGAAGAGTGATGAGTTTATGTGATTGTAGGAAGACCGTGTGTAGTTAATTTAAGCAAGTTCTAAAATTATGTTTAAAATAATATTTTATAAGTAGTTGTATTCACAGAAAGAGACTGTCATGATTTGGCTCAATGGAACACCCTGTAAATATCTACAACAACTTGGTATTGTTGTATGATTATGCATGCATAGTAACCTGTGACACACCCACATTGTTTTCTAAATTTCATATAGAATTATCTATGACATATTTTGTCAACATTGTTTGTTGATGCTTCATAGATTTATGTATGAAAGAGCACAATTTAGTACTATTGGTAAAGGAAAAATTTGAATGAATGTTTGTTTTTACTTGAGGCTAGACAAGCAGTCCCAATATTGACTACGATCGAGTTTTGAATGATCTTTTATTGTGGGTTGAAGTTGGTGGTATTTTCCATCATTTTTTGTATTATATAAGAATTGTATATATGAAATAATACCACCTAAGTGAGGACGTATAGATAAGAATGTGGTAACCAATGAGTTACACAATGTGCTAAGGTGCATCTAGGAAAGGATGGAGGCCATGGAGATAGCTTATAGGATATAACCAAACATAGGGAATGTTAGTGAGAGTGAAAATACATGCTCTCACCAGGGAATAGAAGGAGCTCCAAGAAGATAAAGAACATAGGAACAACTAGTAAGAATGGTCACAAGAGTTGGATCCATGCCTAAGTTGCAAGTTCCCATGTTGATGAATTAGTTGTCTGGATAAATTCCATGGATAAATATTTTGATTATGAAGAGGTAGAAGAGAAGAATAAGGTGAGGCATGCAGTGACTAGGATAAAGGGATGTGCATCTCTATGGTGGGATGGATTGTGGATATAAAAAATGAGAAAATGAAATGTTAAGATCAAGAGTTGGGACATAATGGTGGCCAAATTAAAAGACAAGTTCATTTATAAGGATTATCAATTGAATTTTTCTAGACAGTTACAAAACAGTAGACATAAAACTATGAAAACAAAGGAATACATAGAGGAATCTTATAGGTTAAACATTAGAGTTGTTCACATTGAGGAAGATGATGAGAAGGCTACAAGACACATAAATCATTTAAGATATGAAATTCAATATCAAATCATCCTTTTGTCTCTGAGAATTGTTGACGATGCATACCAAGTATCTTTGAAGGAAGAAGAGAAGATGGGTCAAAAGTAGATCCAGATAAATAGAAGAAGGAGTCCAACAAGAGGAAATAGGAAATCTAATAGAGGAAGATTTAAACCTTCAAAATAAGTGGTAGGAAGTTCAAGAAGTGAGTCACCAAGAGGAGGAGAATCAAGAGGAACACTATTTTTCTCAAGAGTTCGAGGAAGAGGAAAAGAAATGATATGTTAGACATGTGCTAAATTAGGAAACATGTCACGGGATTGTCCAATGAACAATGAAGAATGTCATATAAATGAAAATATAGCATAAGAAAAGGAAAAATATGTGAAGGTAGTAACACAAGAAGAAACACCTGAGGTAGGGCAATCATTGTTTCTGAAAAGAGTTCTAATCAAATAAGAGAAGGAAGCTGAAGAACCATCCGAGATGAAAATTTTGTTTAGGAATGTATGTAAATCAATAGGTAAGTGTTGTAAAATTATCATTGATAGTTGTAGTACATATAATTTGGTTTCCACAGAGATGGTAGATAAATTGGGATTATAAAATCTAGTAAATTCCACCCCCTATAGAGTGTCCTAGTTACAGAAGGGAATTCAGATTTTGGTGAATGAACAATGTAAAGTGGAATTCCATATTGGTATATACAAGGATGATTTATTATGTAACATAATGCCCATGGACATCTGCCCTATTTTGTTGGTACGGTCATGGCAGTGTGACATAAAATCCATCCATGATGGTACTAGTAACACTTATTCTCTTGAAAAGAATGGGAAAAAGAATTTCTTGTTATATTTCAAGGATGACACAACCAAGGAATAAATTAGTCCAAGTGTACTCCTGGTAAGTGGGAAGGGGCTACTACAAGAAGTCAAAAGATAAGAAGAGATGCATTTTTCCTTAATTGGTAAGATAAAGGAAATACTCACTAATACAAATCTAGATGATTTACCTACACACATTAAAGTTATGCTTGATGAATTTGTTGATATTATAGTGGATGAATTGCCAAAAACTTTACCTCCTATGAGAAGTATTAGCCATCACATTGATTTAATCCATAGAGAAATATTTCTTAATAAAGTAGCCTATAGAATGACCCCAAAAGAGAATGAAGAGATTAAAAATAAAGTACAAGATATGTAAGATAAAGGATTTGTGAACATGAGTTATATTCCATGTGATGTACCAAGAATAATTAGCACAAAGAAGGATGGAGGATGGTGCCTGTGAACTGACTCCAGAGAAATCAACAAAATGACCATAAGGTACAGATTTTCATTACCTCACATACATGATTTGATGGATTGTTTAAGTTGTTTAAAATATTTTTCAAAGATTGATTGAAAGAGTGGATATTAAAAAAATAGAATTAGAGAAGGGGATGACTCGAAAACTACTTTCAAGATTAATATTGGACTATATGAATGGTTGGTGATGCCTTTTGGGGTCACAAATGCTCCTAGAACATTTATGAGTTTAATGAATGAAGTTTTGAAAGAGTTTATTGGGAATTTTTTTGATAGTCTATCTAGATGACATTTAAGGAATCTCAAGATGGTTTTGAGTACTCTACAGAAGGGAAAACTTCTATAAATTTAAAGAGATGTAGTTTTATGAAGAGGGAGTTAATATATTTTGGGTTTGTAGTATCTAAAGAAGGTTTGAACATGGACCCTTAAAAGTTTCAAGCAATTGTGAATTGGACAACCCCGAGAAATGCATTTCAGGTAAGAAGTTTCCATGGACTTGCAATTTTTTATATAAATTCCATTAGAATTTTTAGTCATATGAACCTATTGTAGAAACTATCAAAGAATGCAAACATCCATTCAAGTGGATTAAAGTAGCTAATATAAATTTTAAACTATTGAAGAAAGATATTATTGAAAAGCATGCGTTATCTTTACCAAGATTTTACAAATTCTTTCAAGTTGAGACTGATGCTAGTGGGATCGCAATAGGAGTTGTCCTATGCAAGGAGAAAACACCAATTTCATATTTTAGTGAGAAATTAAATGACTCGAAACAAAATTATGTGTCTTATGAAAAGGAATTTTATGCAATTGTTAAAGCGCTTAAGAAGTGTAGGAATTACCTCATGCCCAAGGATTTTGTTTTGTATAGTGACAATCATGCATTAAAATTTATAATAATTCAACCAAAATTGAATCAAAGACATGCCAAGTGGGTTAAATTTCTGCAGAATTTCACCTTTGTGATTAAACACACAAGTTGTAAGACTAATTTAATTTAATTTTTCAATAATTGCAAGTCATCACTTTAGGCTTTGATAGTTTAAAAGAAATGTATCAAGATGATGCATATTTCAAGGATTCCTATGCAACTTGTGAAAATTAGGTTGAAAGAAACAAAAGTCAATGGTTGGAATACATGTTACAAGAAGGATTATAGTTCAAGAACAATAAATCATGCATACCAAAGTGTTCAATGAGGGAAGATATGATCAAAGAAAGAAACAGTGGAGGACTATCAAGACATTTTGGATAAGATAGAGCCTTTACTTTGCTAAATTTTTTTTATTATTTCCCAAGTATACAAAATAATGTGAAGAAGTTTGTGGATAAGTGAAAGATTTGTCACCATGCTAAAGGGAGACTTCATAATACAATATTGTATCAGCCACTACCCATTCCAATAAGGCCATGGGATGCAATGAGTATGAATTTTTTGTTTGGATTTCCAGTCGAATAGAGAGGTAATTATTCAAAATATGTTGTGGTAGATAGATTTTCAAAAATGGCTCATTTCATTTCTTGTACCAAGACTAGTGATGTGACAAATGTCACAAATTTGTTCTTTAAAGAGGTTGTAAGGTTGCATGGTTTATCCAAAATTATAGATTTTGATGGAGACACTAGATTTGTGGGACACTTTTGGAGAACCTTATGGAAATTATTGGTACTAGTATCAGTTTTAGTTCATCCTATCATTCACATACTAATGAACAAACCAAGCTAGTAAATATAATTCTAGGAAATATTTTGAGAATCCTTGTGAATGACAACCTTAGGAAGTGGGATCAGATGATTTATCAAGAAGATTTGTCATATAATGACTCACCAAATAGAAGCACATGGATGATTCCATTCCAAATTTTGTATGGAATGCATCCTAGGGGACTGTATGAGTTAAGGAATTTGTGAAAGCAATAATTAAGAAGTGATGATGGTGAGGATTTTGTATTGATTATACAAGAGTTTCATGAAAGGGTCAGGACAAAATTGCAATAGAGAAACGAAAAGTATAAGAAGAGAGATGACATGAAGAGAAAACGAGTGGATTTTGAGGTTGGTGAATTTGTAATGGCATATTTGAGGAAAGAGAGGTTTCATGTAGGGAGTTATAACAAATTAAATATTAAAGATATTGAACCATGTAAAAGTTCAAGGAAAATTTCTTTAATGTATATGAAATATAACATCCAAGTGGTGTTGGAATTGATTCAATCTTTAATGTTGTATATTTGGTTCCCTTCAAGGAGACAGGGGATGTTTCAATAAATGAAGTTATAAGTGAGGGAGATCATACCATATGATGGAAATAAAAACTACCTAGAGCGATGAAAAAGGAGATAGAGAGAGTATTGTATATGAAACTACTGAAGAAAACTAGAGATAGAGAGTGCAATATCCCCCAAAATAATTAATTAATAAAGTTTGTATGCACTTAGGAATTTATTTCCGTATTTGGAAAATTCATATTTGGAAAATTATTTTCATTTATGGCAATTTCAAATTTGGAATTTGATTAATTGTAACTAATTATTGTGAATATTGGGAAAAGATTTTATTTGTCCAACCAACTCTTTGACTAAGACACTTGTAAAAGACAAATATTTTTATATTAATTGCTAAAGGAAAAATGGAATATCTAGGCTGAAATCAACTGACCATGACTCCATGAGTGGGGAATAGGCTTGAACTACCTCAAGGATGAATTTTAGAAGTGGAAAATGAGGAATTTGGGCATTGGAAACCCCTCAAAATCAGGGATTTATAAAGCTGTGAAAATTCCCAAAAGGGGAAAATAATTAGGCACAAGATGCTTTTGCATATACAACATAGGGGAGGAGGCATGACGTTGTTGAGTATGCTAGGGAAATGATATCACTTGTTTTTATGAGCACTATTTTTGGTGTGAGGCAAGGTGATGTCGATGCCCGCTCCCTCCATAACCCACAGGTTGGAAGGTCCACGTCAACACAAGATCTTTCCTTTACCACTGGCCTGAAGAACTCTAAACGGCTCTTTTATTTCCCTATCAGGAAATCTGTACCCACAACAAACTCTCAATGGATCCCCTCTTTACACTTGGGATATCGAACTTTGCAACTTCGCTAATCCAGTGGTCAAGCATTGGTCCCTTGAATCCCTGAAACCTGAAACCAGTCAACGCTGACCTTTCCTTTTTCCTTTCGGGATTTTCTCTATCACGATTTCAGTGATCGTGATGTCGAGAAACTCGTATCCTCGACTCCCGAATCTCGATTTGCCAAAACTCCGATACACTCACAAGCTTTGACTTTTCAACGCCACCTCACTTCTGTCAAGACTTCAGACTTCGCAATATCGTGAATCCTAATGCAATGTGTTCAGAACTTCACTCCATGAAACTCTGAAACAGTCAACGAAGTTTGACTCCATGTCAATAGTGCACCACTTGTCTGCTCCGCTGACTCTTGTGGCCCCACACCGTTCTCTTTTAGCCTTCGATACTTCTCATTTTGTGATATCGCGATTCCCGTTGCCAAATTTATGGGACTTGCAACCACGAAAACCCGACACAAATATCCACGTGCAAATCCAATGACCCTTATGGCTCGAATATACGGTCCTACCCCTACTGAGATTAGAACCTTCTGAAATACTTGCGGTAACTCACTTGCTCTTCCATGAGATATGATGGCTCATGGGATTTCGTGAATCCTCCTCGAAGAATTCTGACCGTCCATTCCTCCTTGGCGATTTCTGTGAATAACTAAGCGTTCCTTCGTGAACTTGTCCACCTGTAGCACAAACTTACAACACCTTCTTAATTATTCCAAGTACAACTTCTGTGCAACCCTTTCAGTGGTTATAAGGCTTTATCCTTCTTGAGCTTCCTTATAACCGTGAGTCTTAGAGGAGACTCTTGCAGGCACTCCTTGTGACAACCTTTAGACACTTCCAAGTGCTAAATTTCCTTTGATCCTACGCACACCTGCAGCAGCAGTCTCTCAACACTTCACTCAGGTTCACAACTCTGAGACTTTACTTGGCCTGCGCAATCCTTGCACGACTCTTATGCCTAACTGCACTTCTGAATGAGAAAAAAAGCTACCCTATCTGAACCCTTTGTCAATGCACTCCTTGTGGACAATTCGACTGCACTCCTTGTAGGAACCCTTGTTCAGATAGAGAAACAATTGAAACTCATTCCTCTCCTCTTTCCTCTTAGATTTCAAACATTCAACAAGAAATCATTCATACATAGCATAAAAGTAATTGGATGATAGAAAGAGTAAAGCATTCATGAGCATAACATTCAAATATGCATACACAGAGAATATATGAACACCATGAGTCTGAATCACAACTTTATTCTATTAATTCAGAACTTCTGTACATGGAGTCTTCTACACAGCTCTTTTCTTCTCTTCTATGCTCTTTCTCCAATAATGTTACAATACACAAGGAGGGTGTCTATATCTTGTTTTCCTCTTGCACTATAAAACTGTCTAGTATATAATTGAATTCTACCTACTTGCATTAACTTCTATAAATTCCTTCTACCTACTAAGGATGAGAGAAAATCACTCAAGGTACGTTTACATTATACAAGTGTGCTTCTTATTAATGGCTTCATTTAAGATTGCCCAATAACTTCGAGGTAATTTCAAAATTTGTGCTGGGTGCTTTTCCAGCTATCCGATTGTCTCCGAACTGGCTTGCTTGATGTTGGCGATGCTCCTGCATCATAAGGGGAATTTCTGATATGAAACATGACTATAGAGAAATAAAAGCATTGGAGTTTTCCCTTATGGACTCATGGTTAGGCTAGGGGGTGAACGAAGCAAGTAGATTGGTTGTTCTGTTCTATGGTTGGGTGGAATTTGGTTGTTCCATTTGTTTTCCCAACACTGTGTTCGAATATGTACATCTACTTTTTCCTTATTGGATTGTTTTATTGATTAATAGATGGTAGAATGAAATGAATTGTAGAATAAGCCTTTGCAGTTTGATTGTATTCATTGAGTAAAGTTAAGAAACCCACTGTGTGTGTTAGTTATTGATGAAGTTGAGTTATGTAAATACATAGGATATGCATCTAAGCTAAATAAAATAGAATTATTACTCTGTTAATTATAACATTTACCAGACATGTGAATATATACGTACAGGTATTCAACTTAAGGAACATTGGACTGTTGAAAAGGCTAAATGAAATTATGGAAGTG
>ML788911.1:488963-530095 GCA_009831015.1 Picea engelmannii | reverse complement strand
TGTAGTTTTAGATATGCAAATTTGTATAAACATATAAGGAATATTAGATTGTACAAATATCAAAGCGAAATTTAGAATGAATACAGAGTATATATATATATACACACACACACACACACACACATATGTGTGTGTGTGTGTGTTGATGCTTTTACACATTTTTAGAGCTACATAAACATCTAATACTCATACATAGAAAGATCATCGACGCTTGAACGACATGAGAATTTTAGTAAACTTCCATTTATAAGACTAAACTAAAGGCATGAAAACTACAGTCTGTTTATACCAGAGTAAAACCATAAATGAAGTTTCAATACAATACATATTGCAAATACTGTTCAATATCTAACAATATTCATTTGGGTTTTAGAAAAGTGTGTGTGTTTATTTCTAATAAGATAATAAACAATCTATGGAGCGAGAGGCTTTTGATACAAATCTTTACAAACAGAGTACCCTGGGTAATGACCCAGTACCACTTGAAAACCAAATCTGAACCTTCAAACTAAAACACTAGAATTATAACTCGAATACATTTTTAGAGCAAAGCAATGTCTTAGATCTGTTGACTGCGAATGTTTAAATCATGGAAGGAATTTGAGAATTAGTAAGTTGTGTTAGAATAGAATTCAACGAAATTAAATATTGAAGATAAAGTAATGTTCAGGGGAATCCATGAAAGTAAAACAATGAAGGTTCCATACATGAATAACAATTATCTTGAGGTTGGCGTGGGTGCATTTCTCGTTGGTGTTGCTAAAGTGAACTATCTACAGTTGGAAGGGGAGGAGTAGACCTTGAAATGCCTGATGGGACCCTCACAATAGAAATAGGTGTCCCATAATTAATATTTTAATCGAACCAAAATTAAATCAATTTCTCAAAAGGTATCAAACAGATAGAACATTATTAAACATGTAATATATATTACATAACTAGAACTATAAAGAGCGCACATTATAAATCATGTCCTACATAATTTCCTAATTTAGATCATAGGTAGTGTGGCGAGATACTGTTCTCATAATTATCTAAACTTACAGTTTGATGATAAAGAAAATGAAATCAAGAAAAATGTTCTGGATACTTAAATTTCCTTTCCTTTTACGTGAACAAAGTGAAATTAGTCAAGTTAACCACAAAATTCTAGAACAAAGAGTAAGGGAAAATCCATTAAATTTGTTTAAGTTCTAGAATAAGTATAAACAATGGGAGTCTTAGGATTGTAACAATGCATGTACAAGTATGATTAAGGTAAATAGATTGTTTTATTAAAATTTACACAGCAGTAGGGAAATACTTACAACGACCACAGGAATATGGTTTACGACTTTACAACTTTTATTTTGAGAATGAAAATATTTTCACAGTAAGTTGGATGTGTAACCTTTTCAAGAGATAGTAGTTTCAAAGGCTCATCATTTAATCAAAACAGAGTATTAGAAATGCATCCCATACCTACAAAGATTACAATAAGTGAACTTAGGAATGACTGCAGAGAAAGACTTAACCAAGGGGTTCTCGGGCAGGAATCATATCGTGAACAACCTAATTAAAAAATGTGACTTTAAGAAACAAAGATAGAGGTCCTGGCCTTGACGAAAAAACCCTCACGAATTGTGAAAATAATTATGATAGAATACACAGAGAGAATTAGTATACAATTACTCACACAAGACTCCTTATGCGGAATTTTAGGGTCACTGTAACATGGTTTTAACCACGGGAGTTTTGGTGAAGGGTATGTCATGAGTGACTCCAAAAAAAATACAAGCCGAAATATTAAAGAGATGATTGGGGATGCCTACTTGCTGAAAAACCTGTAACAAATGCTACAAAACTATCCCTGAATCAAGAAACTGAGTTGTCTCTATAAAATGACTTACAAGTTAATGAAATCCATGAGTAAAAGATGTTTAACCTCACGGGAGAGATAAAGTCATAAACCACCGCGAGTTAGAAAATACATATTGTATCCAGAGCATGGATGGAAATACTTCAGAGAGTTAATATTAGCGAAAGGAAGGTCCTCAACTAGCGATTGTAAAGAAGCTAGTTATAGAGACAAACTTAAAATATGATTGACCCTTCTATATATTCTACAATTAACTCAAGCGATAGAGTTTTGAGAACTTACCGGGTAGAGGAGGGAACCAAATGTACGTATAACATTTTCTTTCCTTACACAGAGCAGGAACCCCATCTTCATCAATGGTTACACGCAGAGCAGTGTTGTAGAGTTTAAGACAAGACTGTTTTACAAAAATGCATAAGAGCCAAAGGAGAAATGGAACACTAGTTACCCAAGTGACTCTCATATCATAGAGTAATGGGGAATGGATGCCTTGGATTCACGAGCCATGTGAATATGAGCACATGGTGTATCCACATTGGTTAGGATAACCTAGAGCCAGTACCATGCAAAAACCTCATAACTCCCAACCAGAGAATTCAATACTATTTACAGACATGTATTAACTGCGCATTGAATCAAGCCCACTAACACTATTAGTGCTAATCCTTGTCATTAAATCATAAGGTTTTCATGCTAGACAGTAATCATTAGAGTTATGACTTGTCATGATAGCGTTAAATGTCGCTATTCAATCATCCTCTCATTTTACAACTGGCATATGTTAAATCCCGCTAACTACTATGTCAAAAGAGTTAACGAAAAACTGGCAACATTTGGAGTGCACTTACAGCTAAGGTATAGTTTTTACCAAGATACTCGTACAAAAATTTGCAATTAAGGTTAAACACTTAAGGTAAGACATACGATAATTCATTCTTATAAACTCAAAAATTGTGTTGTCTTGTATGACTTTGGGTGTAGGAACTTTATTGTAATGGTTTCTTATAACTAACAACATCGATTAAATAATTCTTGAGACATGGAATTATAAGGTTATAAGAAAGAAAGGGAACTTGAATATATGGGATTATTGTAATAAATTTTGAAGTACTCCTTCATTTAGATAAGAGGTGGAGAGTACTAAGACTTGTTTATAAGTGGAACCTTAGTGAAAGAAATATGTGGAACCCTTGATAAAGGTAGAAACCGTGTAGGATAGAGTTACGTTAGACTGTATGACTTAACCGGATCACAGTTTCATGAATATTATAAACCTTAAATTATTGTGACAAGTGTTATCACATGTACTAAATGATTGTAATAGGCACGTCTTAATGGAAAGGTTGACCACCTTGTCTTAGTCACTTGTAAAAAATTTTAATCTTACATCGTATTTCGATACTGACGATTTTGGTTGTAAAGTAGTCAAGTGTAACAGAGTAAAGAAGTTTTAATGCACCTAGCAAATATTTTTTTTTATATGTTAAATTTGGGGTACATTACATATGGTATCAGAGAAAAGGTTTCAACACTTAGACCTCAAAGCAGGGCCAAACATTTTGTTTAGTACATACCTTTTTGTATAATGAAAAACTAATAAAAATGCTTACTGTTACAAACAAAAACAAATTTTTTTGTTGTGATAATGGAAACACTGAATGAAGAAGAAATCAGACTTCAGGAGAATCCCAATCTAGGAACTCTTGGAGACCCTGGGAAGAACAATGAATGAATTTCAGCCACCCAGGTTCTGGAAACCACGAGGAACTTGATTGTGGAACTACAAGCTTTCTAGGAAGATAATGAGAAACTGAAAAAATCACACGAAGACCAATAGGAAATAAATGAAGTACTATTGCAGAGAATAGTAACAAAGAAGAGCCCGAAAGACAATGACAAGGAAGAAGAGGTCAGCAAAATAGCCTGCAAGAATTTTGGTCCTGAAGCTGAAAACGAGAACAATTCTTCTGAAGGAACAAAAACAGCAGGAAATAAAACAACCACTGGAAGAAAGAGGAAACAGGTGGACCACCATAGGGAGAATTTAAGAAAATCAAACCATCTACCTTTGACAGAGAATCCAGGATAGGGGAGGAGGCTGAAGCATGGTTACTAGACATAAAAAAGTGTTTCCAGATTAACAATTATTCCAACAACATGAAGGTCAGAATGACCATTTATAACCAGAAAGGAAAAGAGAGTATATGGTGGCAGAACCTGAATTTGGCCAAGGGCTTTAAAAAAACCCAGATGGAATGGTTGAATATCAATAAGTACTTTAAGAAATAGTATTTATCAGAAATTTATTATGAGATAATTACCAAAGAATTTTATGAGCTAAGACTCGGTCAAATGACTATGGATGACCTCATAAACAAATTCCCTGAATTATTAATATTTGTATCTTATATTAGGGAAGGAAAAGTAAAAATCGAGCGGTTCCTAAGGTGCTTGACATAGTCCTCTAAGGACATGATTGATTTCAACAACCCCAAGACCTTGAGTGAAGTTTTTAGAAAGGCATGAATGTGTTATGATCAATACAAATAGCGGTATGAACTTCCCAAGGCTTGGAAAGACAAAAAACATGACATAATGAACCAGTGAAAGAAGTGATATCAATCAGCCCCTTTCTAGAATGCAACAAATAATTTCCCAAGGAATTATTTTCACTCCAATAACTAGAACACCCAAGGGGGAGGTAGACCAGTTAATCTGGAAACCAAGAAGTTTGGGGACAACCATGGAGAACCGCTAAAATGATGGGAATTTGGAGAACCTCACTTAAGGAGGAACTGTCTACGTTTAACTTCTGCAACAAGGACCATAGTTTACAAGCTTCAAGAGTCATCTATAGTGGGATATGTGGGTAGAATCTTACACAAAATCAATGCAGTTGTGGATGGATGGAAAGCATAATAATAATCGTATTTCTATTTTAATTGATATGGGAGATACTTTGAGTTATGTTTCTCCTAGTGTAGTGGATTCAAAAAAGATTAAGAAAGTAAAGCATACAAAATCTTGTCTAGTACAACTAGCAATAGGAGCAAAAAGAAAAGTAACATATTTCATTTATGATTGTGAACTCAGTTTAGATGGTCAAAAAACAAGGCTAAATATAAATATTCTACCGTTAGGGTCTTACAATATCATTATTGGAATGGATTGGTTAGAGAAGCATAAATAAATTTGTATTGTTATGAAAAAACACTTACTTACAAGGATGAAAACAACATTGTTAGGACAATACAAGGCATCAAAAAACCATCCTTAGTTAGGTAGATTTCAGCAATGCAGTTTAAGAAGTGCATGAATAAAGGTTGTCAGATTTATGCTATTCAAGTGACAAATCTATTGGAAAAAGAAAATAAACCCAACCTAGAAGATTTTACCATCTTACATGATTTTAGAGATTTATTTGTAGACAAAAAATACCAGAATTCCCCCAAGAAGAGAGATCGACTTCTCGATCGATCTACTACCTGGATCAACCCCTATATCTAAGTCACCCTATAGAATGAGTTTACCCAAATTAACAAAGTTAAAAATTCAACTATAAGAACTATTGGAAAAGGAATACATCAGACCAAGTGTCTCACCGTGGGGAGCACCAGTCCTTTTTGTTAAAAAGAAATATGAAACTCTAAGATTATGCATTAATTATAGACAGTTAAACAAAATGACTGTTAAGAACAAATATCCCCTACCCAAAATCAATGATCTATTTGACTAAGTGGAAGGGGATTTTTTTTTTCGAAGTTTGATTCAAGATCTAGCTATCACAAGGTTATAATAAAAGATGAAGACATAAGTAAAAAAACGTTCTAAAGGAGATATGGACATTATGAACTTGTGGTTATACCATTTGTTCTCACTAATGCACCAACAATGTTTATGTGTTTAATGAATAACATATTTATTCCGTACTTGGATAAGTTTTTTTTGGTATTTATTGATGACACTCTAGTGTATTCAAAAATGAAAGAAGAACATGAAGAACATCTAAGGATAGTGTTGAATACATTAAGAAACCACAAACTATATGCAAACTTTGACAAATGTGACTTTTACCAAAAGAAAATATAGTACCTAGGACATCTATATCTGAAGAGGGTATTGCAGTCGACCAAGAGAAGATAAGAGCCATCATGGAATGGCCTATCCCTAAGTATGTAGCAGACATCCATTCATTCATGGGAATCACCAGGTAGTACCACGGATTTATATAGGGATTCTCTAAGATTTCATACCCTATCACATCCCTACAGAAAAAGGGAACCAAGTTTATTTGGTCGCAAAAATACTAGGACAGTTTTAATAAGTTAAAATAATTGTTAACAACCTCACCTATTTTAAGGGTAGAAGACCCAGATAAAGACTTCACAGTCTACGTGGATACGAGAAAAGAGGTTTTGGGAGGTGTCCTAACTCAAGAAGGGCAGATAATTTGTTACGATTCACAAAAACTAAAAGAGAACGAATGAAACTACGTCACTCATGACTTGGAATTAGCAATTATAATCCATGCATTAAAAATGTGGTGACACTATATAATGGGAAAAAAAGTTATGTTGCTAACTCATAACATTGGTGTGAAATTCTTGTTTAGTTAGCTAGATCTTAACATAAGGAAGGCAACATGGTTGACCTTCTTGAGCGAATTCAATTTCGAGGTAAGACACATCAAGGGTAAGGAAAATAAAGTGGTAGATGCCTTAAGTAGAAAAAATCATGGGTTGTTTGAGATAAACATTAGTAGGGAAGAAAGTGATATTGAGCAAAGGATAAAAGATGCAAGTAATAATGATGAAAAATACATCAAAACAATGGCATATTTACAAAATAATGCAGAAAATTTAGACAGAACATATTTGAGTTTGGACATAAATGGATTACTAAGATTCAAAAATAGACTGTACATACCATATTCTACTAAATTAAATCTAACAATTTTGGATGAAGTACACAAGAAGCCATATTTTGGTCATCCAAGTTACCACAAAATGGTAACAACATTGAGGAAGTTGTTTTATTAGCCTGGTATGAAAGGCGAGACAGAAGAATACTTATCTAAGTGCCTAGATTGTCAATATGTGAAGGTTAAACACTAGCACCCAACCGACCTGTTACAACATGTACTTATACCGGAATGGAAGTGGGTGACTATCTCACTGGATTTTATCACAGGTTTTCCAGAAAATTCAAAAATAGAATGAATCAATTATGGTAGTAATTGATAAAATTACCAAGTCTGCACATTTTATTTCTATGAAATCTACTTATAAAGCTATTAAAATTGCTAAAATATTTATGAAGGAAATTTTTAGACTACATGGTATTCTTAAAATGGTGATTTCAGATAGAGATGTCAAATTTACATCTACGTTTTCGAAAGAATTGTTTGCAGGGTTGAATACTAACTTGAATTTCAATAGAAGCTACCATTCACAAACATATGGGCATACTGAATGAACAAACCAAATTGTGGAATATATTCTAAAAATGTATGTAAGGAAGAAACCAAGTAAGTGGGAGGAATATCGACACTTGGTGGAATTTGCATACAATAATGGTTATTAGACATTGGCTAAGATGAGCCCCTTCGAAGTACTGTATGACAAAAAGTGTACAACTCTGATTAGCTGGGATAACCCAGTTGACAGACTCATGGTGGGACAATAAATGCTCTAGGAAATGGAGAATACAATAAGAAAAGTACAACAAAATTTAAAAGAGGCACAAGACAGACAAAAAAGTTATGCAGATATTAAAATAAGACAACAGGAATTTCAAGTTGGAGATCACTTGTATTTAAAAGTCAAAGCAAGAAAAAGTTCATTAAATCCAGGAAACTATTCAAAGTTGGCACCCAAGTTTTGTGGCCCCTTTGAGATCTTAGCTCAAATTGGACCCATGGCATATCAACTTGCACTTCCTGCAAATATGAAAGTTCATAATGTATTTTAAGTTTCTTTGTTAAAAAAATATGTTGATGATCCTACTCACATGCTCAATTGGAACATGGTGTAGGAGGAACCAGAAGGTGGGTTCTAATCAAAACCTTCGTGCATTCTAGATAGGAGAGAAAAAGTACTATGAAATAGATCCACCACCTAGGTAAAAGTGCAATGGAAGAACTTTACTCTTGAGGAGGCCACTTGGGAATTGGAGGAAGATTTGCAGAAATATTATCCAATCCTGTTCCGAGAAAGGAAGGAACACTAAGGAAAATGTTTTACTAAAGGGGGAGAGTATGTAATATCCCCAAAAGAAATTAATTATTAAAGTCTATATGCACTTAGGAATTTATTTCTCTTTTTTGGAAAATTTGTATTTGGAAAATTATTGCCATTTATTGAAAATTATGAATTTGGAATTTGATTAACTGTAATTAATTATTGTGACTGTTGGGAAAATATTTGATTTTCCCAACAAACTCTTTGACTATGAAACTTCTAAAAGAAATTTTTTTTATATAAATTGTTGAAGAAAAAATGGAATAGCTAGGTTGAAATCAGCTAACCATGACTCCATGAGTGGGGAACGTGCTTGAGCTACGTCAGGGATGAATTTTACAAGTGGAAAATGAGGGATTTGACCATTGGCATCCCCTGAAAATCAGGGATTTGTAAACCTGTGAAAAATCCCAAAGGGGGAATGTTGATACTGAGAGGGGGGTGAATCAGTATCAAGTACAATTAAAAACCTTTTTCAAATTATACCTAAACCTTTCAATTATATCCAATGAGCAATGGAAAATAGTATAAGATTTACTTCAATACACCACAATACACCATGCATAATATATGAGAAATAATCAACAGCTATTCTTCAAGGGAAGTAATGATTTCCAAAGGTAGCTACAACTTCCAAATGTAAAAGGAAGGATAAAAATCCAAGAGGAAGATACAATCCTCCAAAATTAATAGAGAGTTGAACTCTCCATCCTTTCCCCTTCCTTCCACCCAAGAATATATGAGAGATAATAAAACTTTACATTAAATCATCACCATCAACCAATTATCACATAGAACCTGATAATGATTCCTGAGACTTCTTCAATTTCCACAAATCTTCAATTCTTGGAGTACTCTAATCCTATCTATAATAATACTCAATGTATTCTATGAAACTCCTCCAAGTTTCACTCCTTGAATCCTCCCCAGAAAGAAGTTACAGAAATAATGGTAGACTTTATTCAATTATGGTCTATTTAGGAGACCGAACTTGTACAGAATGCCCCATGCTCAATATTTAACATCTGATTCTGAAACTCACACAAAAAAACTAAAGTCCATACTCTTTCCAATTAAATTTTTCCTATGTAATTTGGATTCTCTATGAAGAATTTATGATTGTTTTACCCGTAACACTTGTTTATTGACTAGCTTCAGGACTGGTCACAAACCCTATCTTCCACATAGTGTATCTCCATAATTATAGTGAATCAAGAGATGAAATTTTTAATAAAGGTACCTTGATATGTCTTCTCAATACCATAGAAATTTCACCATCTGAATCGTTCTAGAAAAAAAATTATAGCAAAAATGGTAAGAGGACCTAAAAATAACATACCTTAGAACACATCACCAAAAGACTTCATCCTCCCTTGAAATCCATCCTTCTTTTCTTCTTATTTCCTCTTAAATTAGACTTATATAAAATGAATTTATAATGATGTTTATTTATAACATTTATGTCACTTTATTTTAACATTAGGGCCGACCTGACTCTTTCTTATTTTGTAATTCTTTTCTTTAATTATCTTCAGGGCCTACATGTATTTCCTTCTTAAATTCACTTTGTCATCTTCAAAAATTCATTTCTCTTCAACCATGAGGATCCATGTGGCATGCCACATACCACCAGAAACAACATGATGTATACTATCCAACCATGGGTGTTGTATCTGCATGTACATTTTCCTTTATGTCCAAATACCTTCATCAATCTTGTGGTTCAAAACCCATGACTAGGGTTGACATCAATGACAACAACCAATCTTCCAAAAATCTCCCCCTTTGTCATTTATGGCAAGACTCATTCTCCCCCTATCATCATGATTCCAATTTCTATCCCCCTTTGACATCAATGGTAAAGGGTATGGCTTCTCCCACTGAGTTTAATGGCAAGAGGTAACCTTCTTCTTTGGGGCTGCTCCCCCTAAACATGTGGCACTCAATAATACTTCATCCTTATTTTTGGTCTTTGGGACTTTTTCTTCCTTGGAATCCTTTTGTGTGGATTATGTCTTCTCTCTCTTCTTCATGTTTAGGATGTATATGTTTTTCAGTCTTCTTGTTGCAGTTGCAACCAATCTTTTTGAGTTATTTTCTCTGATTTTAAATTTTCAAGAGTCAAATGTAAGAGTGTATCCTTGATCACACATTTTACTAACACTGAGTAGATTATGATTCAAGTCTTCAACCAATAGAACATTCTTTGCTTTTACATTTTTTATTCCAAGATCTACTACACCTTCTCCAAGTATTTTGGAAGATGAGTCGTCTCCAAATGCAACATTGCCACCCTTTCTCTTCAAGATGATGAATTTGTCTTGATCCTCGGTCATGTGTGAAGAACATCCACTGTCTATGTACCATTCATCTTCTTCTTTACATTCTTCAGGGATTAAGGCTATTCAACAATCTTCATTGTTTGGAATCTCTTTCCTTCTCGATATTGTGGTTGGCATAGGGACATCTTCATTCATATATCTACAATCTCGTGCTTTGTGACAAAGATAATTGCATTTGTAGCATACAATATTTTTGTTCATCAATGGGTAAAATGAATTATAACTTCTGTTGAAAAATCCACGATTATTTCCATATCTTCTGTTTACACCATTCATGTTTCTTGTGTATTTGTTCATTTCATTGATTCTGCAATTAATTTCCTTATGTCAAAAAATTTTGCAAGTATAACAATGACCAAGAAAGAAATTTTGATACCTGGGAGTAAGTGACCTTCATTGTGATGTAGTCCATCTGGGTTCATGATCTACTCTTCTATAGTTTCCTTCATACTGATTGAAGCTTCTTTGATTCTTAAAGGTAGAAGGTCTTCTTCGATATTCATCTCTTTTGTAATCATTCCTTCTTTCTGGTATCTTGGTCCACTTCTCATCAACTGTCTGTGTAGCTCTTTCTTCAACATTATTGTTTGTATTTTCATCTTCTTTGTATGAAGTCTCACCCATGTATCCAAAATGTGTTAATTCTTTTGGCACCTGAGAGTTTCTTAAGCTCTTCCTCAATGAGACAAATTCTTGTTCAAGTTTCTCACAATCTTCTTCTTTCTTTATCATTTGGACCTTCTTTAATTCTGCTATTCTTCTTTCTTCTTCGAGTAGAGTTTTCAAGGTAATAATTTTTCTCTTAGTTTCTGAAAGTATTCTAATTGTTTCTTTAATCTTACAACTATATTTTCATAACTACCCAATTCACTTCTTAGTTTTCTACGCATATCTTTGAGCTTGTTATTTTCAAACTCAACATGCTTCAATTTTTTAAGATTCTCATCTTCTTGTTGAATCATTTCTACTTCATGATTTTCTTCTTCTTCATTGACATCTCTTTCAATGATTGGATGAGGACATTCAAATTCAACATGTCCTAATCCTTCACAATTAAAGAAAAAGAACTAACCTCTATTTTCTTTTTGAAATCTGAGATGTTGTAATCTTCTTCAAGTTCTTCTTCTTCTTTTGCTTCTTCCCTTGCATAAAGTTCTTGTAGCTTATCTCAAAGATATTTTGTTGATGCACATGATCCCACCTTGGATTTCACTAAATCTATCAATCCATCTAGGATGGTATCTATTGCCAGTTTGTTGTTTCTTTTTGCTTCCTTCTGAGTTGCAGTCTTTGGTTTCTTCAAAGCATTGTATCCAGAAGCAACAGAAAACCAAACATCCACCCCAAGAGATTTCAAGTAAGTTTCCATTCTATTTTTCCAGTATTCAAAATTTCTTCCATCAAATGGTGGAGTCCCATTTGGAATGTTTCCTTCCATTTCTACATAGGATATTCCTTCCAGTGGTTAAACTGTACTGAAGGTAACCCACTCTGGTACCAATTGTTGATACTGAGAGGGGGGTGAATCAATATCAAGTAAAATTTAAAACCTTTTTCAACTTATACTTAAACCATTCAACTATATCCAATGAGAAATGAACAATAGTATAGGATTTACACCAATACACCACAATACATGATGCACATTATATGAGAAATAATCAATAGTTATTATTCAAGGGAAGTAATGACTTCCAAAGGTAGCTACAGCTTCCAAATGTAAAGGGAGGGATAAACCTCCAAGAGGAAGATACAATCCTATAATATAAAGAGAGAGTTAAACTCTCCATCCTTTCCCCTTCCTTCCACCCAAGAATATATGAGAGATAATAAAAATTTACATTAAATCATCACCATCAACCAATCATCACATAGAACCTGATAATGCTTCCCAAGACTTCTTCAATTTCTACAATTCTTCAATTCTTGTAGTACTTTGATCCCATATATAATATTACTAAATGTATTCTCTAAAAATCCTCCAATTTTCACTCTTTGAATCCTCCCCAAAAAGATTTTATAGAAACAATGGTAGACTTTATTTAATTTTGGTCTATTCAGGAGATCGAACTTGTACATAATGCCCCGCACTCAATATTTAACATATGATTTTGAAACTCACAAAAAATAAACTATAGTCTGTACTCTTTCCAATTATATTTTTCCCACTTCATTTGGATTCTCTATGTAGAATTTATGACTGTTTTACCCAGAACATCAGTTTATTGACTAGCTTCAGGACTGGTCACAAACCCTATCTTCCACATAGTGTATCTCCATAATTATAGCAAATCAAGAGATCAAATTTTTACCATAGGTACCTTGATATTTCCTCTCAATACCATAGTGATTTCACCATCTAAATCGTTCTAGAAAAAAAAATATAGAAAAAATCGTAAGATGACCTGAAAATAACATACCTTAGAACACATCAACAAAAGACTTCATCCTCCCTTGAAATCTGGCCTTCTTTTCTTCTTATTTCATCTAAAATTCGACTTATATCAAATGAATGTATAATGATGTTTATTTATACCATTTATGTCATTTTCTTTTAACATTAGGGCCAACCTGACACTTTCTTATTTTGTAATTCTTTTCTTTAATTATCTTTAGGGCCTACATGTACTTCCTTCTTCAATTCACTTTGTCATGTTCAAAAATTCATTTCTCCTCAACCATGAGGATCCACGTAACGTGCCACATACCACCAGAAAAAACATGATGTATACTATCCATCCATGGGTGTTGTATCTGCATGTGCATTTTCCTTCATGTGCAATTACCTTCATCAATATTGTGGTCAAAAACCCATGACTAGGGTTGACATCAATGACAACAACCAATCTTCCAATAGGGAAAAGATGTAGGAAAAAGATGTTTTCGCACATACAACATATGGGAGGAGGCATGACACTATTGAGTATGTTGTGGAACGGATATCACTTGTTGTTATGAGCATTGTTCTGGGTGTGAGGCAAGGGGAATTTATGATCTTAGAGAGGACTATAGCAGAAGAGGAGCATTGGAGTTAGCCCTTATGGACTCATGGTCAGGCTAGGGTGTGAACGAAACAAGTAGATTGGTTGTTTTGTTCTATGGTTGGGTGGAACTTGGTTCTTCCATTTTTTGTCCCAGTACTTTGTGCATATATGTACATCCCCTTATTCCTTATTGAATTGTTTTATTGATTAATAGCTGGTAGAATGAAATGAATTGTACAATAATTCTTTACCATTTGATTTTATTCATTGATTAAAGTTAAGAAAGCTATTGTGTGTGTTAGTTGTTAATGAAGTTGAGTTATGTAAATACATAGGATATGCATCTAAGATAGATAAAATATAATTATTATTGTGTTAATTATAACCTTTACTAGGCATGTGAATATGTACGTACATGTATTCAACTTAAGGAACATTGGACTGTTGAAAAGGCTAAATGAAATTCTGGAAGTGAATATTATATATATATATATATATATATATATATATATATATTGTTGTAGTTTTATATACACAGATTTGTATAAACATATAAAGAATATTAGATTGTACAAATGCCAAAGAGAAATTTGGAGTGAATACAAGAATAATCTATATATGTGTGTGTGTGTGTGTGTGTGTGTGTTGTTGCTTGTATAGATTTTTAGAGCTACATAAACATCTAATACTCGTACCCAGAAATATAATCGATGCTTGGACCAAATGATAATTTTAGTAAACTTCCATTTATAAGACTATACTAAAGGAATAAAAATTGCAATTCGTTTATACCATGGTAAAATTGATCCGTAAACGGGTCAAGTATTACTCTCCCAAATGTTTACAATGTGAGGATATTTTAAATTGACTATGGCTTATAAAAGTTTTATTGAGCATATTAGTTCATTTATAATAATGCATTACAAGCATAAACATAATACAAATGAACATTAAGGAGTATAAAACACATGAAGGCAAATAAGAGAGAGACAACCGATGTTGATAACGGATTTCACCCCTCCACCTCTCAGGCTATGTCTCCGGACCTACTCCAACTGGAATGCAGATCTTCTATATTGCTTCTTCAAAGTGAGCTCTCAAAACTCTCTTACATTCAAGGACTATGGCTCTTCATTATCTCAACGCGATGGCTTTCAATAGCTAAGCACTCTCTCTTCTCTTCTCCTCCTCTCAACATGGCTTACATAAGGAATATATATAGTTTTTCCTTACTCACTCTCCAACTAAGAGCATTAATTACAAGATCCACAATTGTAGGATCTGATTACAAAGAAGGAAAAAAAGATCCTTAAAAGTAGGATCTTCAACCATCTTAGGCTAAAAAATGGAAAAGTCTCAAAACTACCCAAACACTTTCCAACCATGCCCTTGATTCTCTCAACCTACAATTGAGAAAAAATGGCAAATTGGTGTGAGGTGGTTTCTCACATGAAAACCAATTTCCATAATTAATAAATGAATAATATGTGAGACAAATTTTCTCTCACAAATATTAATCATTTTAATTACAAGTGAATAATAATAATTTATGAGTTATTAAAGCTCATAAAATGCATGCGCACTTCATAAAAGAATTAATCAAACTAATATGAAAAATGCATGAAGTATTTTTCCCACAAATGCATAATTAAATGCGTGAGAAATAAAACTCAAGAAAGCATCATTTAAATCCACTTAAACACTTTTGTCGCCACCTTGAAATCAACATGGTGCTAAGTTATTTAAACCATAAACGGAGTTTAAATATAATACATATTACAAAGACTCTTCAATATGTAACAATATTCATTTGGGTTGTAGAAAAGTTAGTGCATTCGTTTATAATAACATAATAAACAATATGCATAGCTCGAGGCTTTTGATACAAATCCTTCCAAATAGAGTACCCTGGGTAAGGACCCAGTGCCACTTGAAAATTGAATCTGAACCTTCAAACTAAATCACTGGAATCGGAACTTGAATAACTTTTTTGAGCAAAGCGATGTCCTGGATCTGTTGACTGCAAATGTTTAAATCCTACAAAGAAGTCAAGAATTAGTAAACCGTGTTAGGACATAATTCAACAAAATTAAATATTGAAGATAAAGTAATGTTCAGGAGGAATCCACGAAATTAAAATAGTGATGGTTCCACACATGAATAAAAATTATCCTAAGGTTGGCACAGGTGCATTTCCCATTGGTGTCACTGAAGAAAACTATCCACGGTCTGAAGGGGAGGAGTGGACCTTGAAATTCCTAATGGGTACCCTCATAATAGAAAAAGGGGTCCCATAATTAATCTTGTAACCGAACCAAAATTAAATCAATTGCTCAGAATGTGTCAAATAGATAGAACATTATTAAACATGTAATATATATTGCATAACCAAAACTATAAAGAGCGCACAATATATTTCATGTCTTACATAATTTCCCAATTTGGATCACAGGTAGGGTGGTGAGATATTGTTCTCATAATTATCTAAACTTGTAGCTTGATGATAAAGAAAATGCAATCAAGAACAGAGCTCAGGATACTTAAATTTCCTTTCCTTTTACGCGAACAAAGTGAAATTAGTCAAGTTAACCATAGAATTCCAGAACAGAGAGCAAGGGTAAATCCGTTAAATTTGTTTAAGTTCTAAAATAATTATACACAGTGGGAGTCTTAGGATTGTAACAATGCTTGTACAAGTACGAGTAAGGTAAATAGATTTATTTATCAAAATTTACACAGCAGTAAGGAAATCCTTACCATGACCACAAGAATTTTGTTTATGTCTTTACAACTTTTAATTCGAGAATGAAAATGTTTTCATAGTAAGTTAGATACGTAACCTTTTCAAGAGCCGATAGTTTCAAAGGCTCGTCATTTAATACAAACAAAGTATTAGAAATGAAACCCATACCTAAAGAGAGTACCATAAGTGAACTTAGGATTGATTGTAGAGAAAGATTTAACCAAGGGGTTCTCGGGTGGGAATCATATCATGAACAACCTAATTAAAAACATGAGTTTAAGAAACAAATATCGAGGTTCTGGCCTTGACGAAAAAATCCTCACAAATTGTAAAAATAATTATAAGAGAATACACAAAGAGCATTAGTATATAGTTACTCACACAAGATGCCTTATACGGAATTTTAGGGTCACTATAACAGGGTTTTAATCAAGAGAGTTTCGACAAAGGGTATGTCGTGACTGACTCCAAACAAAATATAAGCCAAAATATTAAAGAGACAAATGAGGATAAATTCTCGTTGAAAAAACCCTAACAAACGTTACGGGACTATCACTGAATCAAGAAATTGAGTCGTCTATGTAAAATGGCTTACAAGTTAACAAAATCCATGAGTAAAAGATGTTTAATCTCATGGGAGAGATAAATCCATAAACCGCCACGTGTTAGAAAATACATATTGTATCTATAGCATCGATGGAAATACTTCAAGGAGTTAATATTAGCATAAGGAAGGTCCTCAAATAGCAACCGTAAAGAATATAGCTACAGAGAAAAACATAAAATACGACTCACCCTTCCATATATTCTACAGTTAACTCAAGCGATAGAATTTTGAGAACTTACTCGGTATAGGAGGAAACCAGACTGACGTGTAATGTTTTCTTTCCTTACACAGAGTAGGAACGCCTTTGTCATCGGTGGTTACACATAGAGCAGTGTTGCATAGGTTAACACGGGACAATTTTACGAAAATGCATAAGAGCCAAAGGAGAAATGGAACATTAGTTACTCAAGTGACTCTCATATCACATATTAATGGCGAATGGATTTCTTGGGTCCTAGAGCCATGTGAATATGTGTGCATGGCATATCCACATTGGTCATGATAAACTAGAACTAGTATCATGAAGAAACCTCATAACTCACAACCAGAGAATTCAATGCTATTTACGAACATGTACTAACTGTGTATTGGACTGAGCCCACTAATACTGTTAGTGCTAATTCTTATCATTAAATTGGAAGGTTTTCATGCTAGACAATAAGTATTAGAGTTATGACTTGTCATGGCAGCGTGAAACATCGTTATTCAATCAACTTGTCATTTTATAACTAGTGTATGTTAAATCTCACTATCTACTATGTCAAAAGACTTAAGGAAAAAATGGCAACGTTTGGAGTGGCCTTACAACTAAGGTATAGTTGTTACTAGGGGAACTGTACCGACATTTGCAATTAAGGTTAAACACTTCAGGTAAGACATATGATAATTCATTCATATAAACTTTAAAATTACGTTGTCTTGTATGACTTTGGGTGTAGGACTTTATTGTAATTGTTTCTTATAACTAACAACATCGATTAAATAATTATTGAGACATGGAATTATAAGGTTCTAATAAAGAAAGGGGACTTGAATATTTGGGATTATTGTAATAAAGTTTGAAGTACTCCTTCATTTATATAAGAGGTGGAGAGTACTAAGACTTGTTTAGAAGTGGAACATTAGTGAAATAATTTTGTATATCCCTTGATAAAGGTAGAAACTGTGTAGGCTAGAGTTACTTTAGACTATATGAGTTAACCAGATCACAGTTTCATGAATAGTCTAAACCTTAACCTATTGTGACAAGTGTTATGACATGTACTAAATGATTGTAATAAGCACGTCTTAATGGAAAGGTTGACCACCTTGTATTACTCTCTTGTAAAGACTTTTAATCTTATGGCGTATTCCAATAGTGACGATTTTGGTTGTAAACTAGTGAAGTATAATAGAGTAAAGAAGTTTTAATGCACCTAGCAATTTTTAATTTTTTTTATATGTAAAATTTTGGGTACATTACAAAGAGTATTTCTAATACTTGGTCAAATGGAAAATTTGACCAACAAAGGATGTTACATGGATGACAAAAACTTAAATTTCCAAGTACAGTGTAGACCTTGAAGACGTGAGGAATATTTATTTTCTTATCTGGGAGTCTGATGTAGCATCATATGACAACAAGTTCTAGAATTTATCTCAACGATCAAAGACATTTACCAAGGGAGTTGGTTCCCTAATTTATTTTATTATATCTGCAATAATTAAAAAATCTCTCTAGAAGACATTTTTGTTGAGTTTTTTTTATTAGATATTTAGTTTTTTTTCATAGGTGTTAAGTTTGTTGCTAAATATTAGGAACCGATCTCTAGTACATGAATTTTTTAAGATAACTCAAGATTCATTTGTTTGTGATCTTTCCGACAACTCGAGATATATTGAATCAATTGTAAGAGAATTGTAAGAGGAAGAGGGGAGCGAGTGTGTGATATTTAATATGTAAAAGTGTGGATCACACAATTCTAAGAGACCAAGAAGGAATGAGTTTTCCTATGTAATGTTTCTTCTTCACTCATATTAAGAAATAACATAGCATGTGGTATTCTCGCTCTATTTGTTCCCATTTTATTGTGCTATGTGTTTGAATTGTTAAAATCTATGTATAATTTAGCTTGGTATAGTGATGAGTTTATGTGGTTGCATGAAGACAGTCCACAATTAATTTCAACAAGTTCTAAAACTTTGTTTAAAACAATATTTGTTGAGTATTTGTATTCATAGGAATAGGATGTCACGATTTCGTGAAATGGAAAACCCCATAAATATCTATAACATGTTATTATTTTTGCATGATTATGCGTGTAGAGTAACCCATGACACACCTGCATTGTTTATTGAATTTCACACAGAATTGTCTATGAAAGATTTCTTCAACATTGTTCATTGATGCTTCTACACAAAGGTATATCTGCATAGTGGTAATTTCATGCAGAATTATCTATGAAAGAGCGTAATTCATAATTGTAGGTAAAATGAAAAATTTGAACACAGTCATGTTGATCTGAGGCTAGAGAAGAAATCTCAATATTGACTGTGACAGAGTGTTGAAAGCTCAGTGATTGTGGGATGAGGTTGGTGGTATTTGTCATCATGATCTACATTGAAAGAATGTCAACAAACTTATTAGTGATACCCTTCTTATATTTGATGACAAGATAAAAAAAATTCAGAAACCCCATCCACTTGTAATGTCTAGTTTGTTGAATCTTAATCTATTCCTATAAATACTATAATGGTTAGTGATCAATGTGGATAATTATTTCCTTTCCCATTATATGGTTCCTCCACTTATTAACAACTTGAAACAAGGCATATAGTTTTTTTTAATATGTAGGTTAGGCCAATACTTCCCCATGAAGCAACTCATAATGATATCATATCGGCTTACCTCCATGCATGAAGACCACCCCCGTAGAATATCCATTTTTCTCCATATATAATTTAAATGACTTATGTAAGTTAGACAATACATGGATTGGTGCTTCACTGATCTTCCATTTCATCTCATTAAGAACTTTATGATGATTCTTTTCCCACTAAAAACTCTTTCCTCTAGCTATTATGGTGTGGTGTGGTACAACTACCACTGAAAAGGATTTTGTGAACTTTTGTAGGTACTTTGTTGTCTCAACAAATATTCAAAATTCAGTTACATTTTTAATAATTGACCACGTGATGGTGTCCACTATATTTATGGAAGAAATCATGAGTTCCCATACACTGATCACATATCCCAAATACACCAATGAATGCTAAGAAAAAACACATTTCTTGAGGTTTTCTTTCATGTGATTCTTTTTCAAAGTCCCTAAAAACTACATGACATGTGAAATGTTCCCCTCCCAAGTATATACATAAACCAATATGTCATGCAAATACACTATTACAAATTATTTTAAATAAGGACACAATATATCATTTATCAATTGCATAAATGTATCTAATGCATTACATAAAACAAAGGAATTACCATCCCTTCATACAAAAATTCCCTTGTCCTGAAGGTGGTCTTCTAAGTGTCTTATTCTTTAACACATACATGGTAGTATCACAATTTAATATCCAACTTAGAAAAGTACTTGGCATGTTGTAATTGGTTTAACAAATCATTAGTCTTGTGCAGAGGGTATCGATTCTTGATTGTGATTGTGTTCCAATATAGTTGATACACATTTTCCAAGTCCCATGTTTCTTGGATATTGTGATGACATGTAAACCACAAAGAGAGGTGCTTGGTCAATTTAATCCCTCCTCCAATAGATTCTAAAACTATTTCTTCACTTCGTTTTCTTCCAAAACAAGCAATCTATACAACACCATATTTGGTAATAGGGACTTCGGAAACATGTGTATCTTGCTCTACAATTATCTATTAGGTGTCAATCTTTTAGGCTCCAAGAAAACTCCTCTGTACATCTTCAACAACTTCTCCAATTTGTATTTCTACTCTTTGGTACTTCCCTCCATGGATTCCTTTATTCTTATTGATTCCTCCCCTTGATGATTCTATCTTAATAGAAGTAATACATACCTCTTACTAGAATTTATCATATCTTTATCTCGGTTGGAGCTTATTAGACATATTTATTATTTACCTTGATCTGCATTGATGATGTATGAGTTACCATCTCGGATCATGTGAAATTGGTTTTCTCTTCACATGCAGATCACATACCTTGTATACATGTAGGGGATTCCAAAAAATACACCACGCATGTCAAGGGGTATTACATCTAACTCCACATCATCAATAAAGTCCACACTTATAGAAAAATTTATCTTACATTGTTTAGTGAATCTAATATATGGATCATTATTCACCCATCCCAATAGACACAAGTTCTTATTATAATGAACCTTTAATCCAACATTGTTTACCAACTCATTTTCTATGAGGTGGACTTGTGAATTAGAGTCAAATAGAGCATTTAACATGGTATTTTTGACCTAAATATTCATATAGAAGAATTGTGTCATATGATTATCCTCCTTGTGATGAAGGATACTCATACTCACCTTCTTATAAACTTAAGTGTAGAGAATATCCTCATCCACATCCCAAAATATCTCTACATCGTTTCATGAATTTGTACCCAACAATTTCTTGTTCTTGGCATCCTTCTCATGGTTCTTAGGATTCATCTTTCTATGTAGCTTTCAACACCTATCTTAAGTGTGACCATCAATGCAATGGTTGGAGTGTTTTTTTTCATCCTTCCACTGATCTGCAGTAGCTATATTTTTCTTATCTTTTCCTTTCCTTTTCTTGTTCCCCTCCTTAGAAGAATATTGGTGTAATTTCTTCTTAGAAGTACTTGAATTTCATTTATTGTGCCTTACGCTCTCCAGGTACCATCCTTTCACACATGCCGCATCAATAGTATCAGGTTTTAATAACATCTCTTTATTTCACAAATAACTATGTCGATCCCCCCAAATACTTGAGGAATATGTTTTGGTTTTTGGGAGAGATACCCAACATGATTCCCATATTTCTAAGTTCATTGATGTGCTCTTGCACACTATTCCCCTACCTCTACCTAAAGTGATTCCAATAGATCATTCGGTCCTCCAAATACCCAATATGGTAAAAGTGAGAGTTGATGAGGGTTTTAAATTCCTCCTACTTAGTTACTAGTGGATCACCCTCCAACCTATGTATCTTTGTGTGGATTTCCCACCTGGTAAGTTCATGTCCCTTTAGTTTCACTCTGGTAAACAAAACATTCTACTCTTCATATATATTATGGACACTAAAATACACTTCTAGTTGTTGCAACCAATGAGTCAACTTAATATAATTGATATCATCTTGAGAAGGGATTGATGTCCACGTTTTGTTCCATTTTGAATAGGGGTCGTGAAGGAATATTATAAATTGATCTTAGCTTCTCTTTTAGATCCTCTTCATTAAAATACTTTTCTAGGTCTTCATTGTCTCTTGGTTTCTCATCTCATTCAAATTCTAAGTTAGACCCACCAATCTCCCTAAAAGGTCCAAACTTGTTCGCTAGAGTTTCCATGAGGAGGGTGATGTTGTTATATATATCAATGAATTTATCTTCAACCCTTACAAATATCCCTTGTACTACATGCCAAGAGTTGTTATGACTAGACTCATTTTCCATGGATAGGGTTCTACAACTTCCTTCTCAAGACAACTCTTGGATCATGCAACTTTCCACAAATACCAAAAGGAATACTACTATGGGACCAATATGATTTACAAAATACCATGGATATTCCATTAGAACAAATTTCCAAAAGAGATTTTCTATTATACTGAAATATTTTAATATGTAGGTTTAGTTCGTTAGATCTTACGTTTTTTAGCAGTAGATTATTGCTCAATTTTATGAAAATAACTAAAATATGAAAAATAAATACTGAGAAAATTAACACATCATCCACAAAAATGAATACAAGATGTATTTTGGGAAACCCAAAATCATATAAAACCCATGTCGAGGGTGAGGCCTATAGTATGTTATATTTTATTTAGTTATACAAATGCAAATATAAACAAAGGGGCACTCACTCTAGAGTTTCCTTTGACACTATCACCTTAATGGACTCTACAAAATATTCTTCCTCCTCTATTATGATTGCAAATCCCACTCCTATATTCCCTTTTAAACTATGGAACAAGTATAATGATAAGCAATGGAATCCTTTCTCCTCCTAATGTTCCAGTATTTAACATAGCCTCACATATACATATATGGTTAGGGTTTTTGCATGTCTCAACACTCAATTAGTATTAGGTTTCATACCTTTCAGAATATTCTTAGAAGTCCACACATGGTTATAAGATATGTGTGAGCAATAGGCACTAATCTGGCATCCACTTGGTAACATCATGGTTAACAAGGTACGCCAACTTTTGGGAGGCATAACTTCCACTTACTAGCTTTGAATGAGGTGATTTTCACACTGTTGGAAAGGTCTCACTATATATAGAAAATTCAATGGGATGAAATCTACGCTTGCAAAATTTTCACCCTAAAAAATGTTGTTTGATTCCTCAAAAATGACTCTAGAAGGTTTAAGACCCTAAATTTGAAAATTGGGATCTACCACTAAAATGGGCCCTGCAAGACAATTCCTCTAGATTTTACACCTCTAAAGTACAAATATAGATAAAAATATATATATGCTAATCCAATATGGATCACAAACACTTGGTGAGTTGTAATACCCCTAGGCTGAGCCCAATTGTAAATCTAAATGAAAATGTACTTAAGCTGGTGAGATGTTTGATATCATTTTTGTATGGACCTTCCATGGTATAGTGCGCACATTTACTACGCACTAAAATGATGAAGTCTTCACATTCCAAGATACAACGTGCAACAAACTTAAGTGCATGCTTTTTGGAGGCTAGGGATTCGTTGTGTATATGTTGTGTTTTATAGGCTAGTGAGCTAGTTATTATAAGATAGGAGGCTTATGTGTGGAATTGGGCTAGAGAACCTAGATGTTAAAGGCCAGTGATCCTATTTTTATATATGCATTATCTTTAATATAATACATCATTTCATGTAGACCAAGCAAAATAAAAGAGTATGGGGGACTAAACTTCACTAGTTAGGGAAAGGGGGGGATAAAAGTTAAGGATAAGGGCTAAGCTAGGGAGCTTAAGCCAAAAAGGAATATTATATTAATATTCCTTAAAGTATAAAGTATGGATAATTATTTTATCCTAAGTTCTAATAATGGGGACAAGTGGGCCAAAGTAGCTCCCAACATGACAAGTGTCAAGTTGGGAACATGCCTACATATAGTTTGGACTTAATTAATTTTTCCATTCATTTATTCTACCATCATTCACTCACTTATTTGGTTGTCCTCTGTACCTTTCTGTTACCATCACTCTATGTGTACTCGTACCCATATTTGTACACATACCTATATCTATACTTGGTTAGATTTGGAGTTGGAAAAAATAAGGAGGTTGGCAAGCCCATGGGACATTGAAGAGGCAAGTTTTTAGGCTCGTAAGCAATTTATCTCTGGGTGAAAGAATTTCTAGGAATTGATTTCTAGAAGGTGCCAGACTACAGCTACAGAGCTCTGATACTTCCTTTTCGGCCTGTTGCTGAAGCCTTGGAAGGGAAGTGGGGAAACCAAGGGACTGTTGAGTAGAGAAGGGGCACACTTCTTGGGGTGGTACAGGCATGTGGGGATTGACAGATTGTAGGATGTTATTTTGATTTGGAACCTATGACAGAGTATTTCCTGTTGTCTAAGATACATCATCCTGGTTAGGAATCCCTTTGCCCAGGTGGAGTTTAGTCCCATCTCAGGGGTGAATCATTGCTGAGAGTGATGATCAGCATGGTCTAAGGATGGGAGGTTCATGGAAGGTATACACTTAGTTGGTGATGTTCTTACCAATATAAGTGTCAATTGTGTGTTCGTTTGTGTTTCATTATTATTTATGTGTTTATTTTTATGGGTTTTTCTTGTGTGTTTTATACCTATCTTTATATTTATGGGTATTTACTGTCTATGTTGCATGTATATTTTTACTATTATTTCCGTATGAATCTATTCATTTACAAAATGCATTTGTTTTCTTTAAGTTTTATATATAAATTTTCAGAAGAGTTTCTGTGTGTATATGTTTTAATTGGATATAGTTCGAAATTTTTTGTGTGGCATAGCCAAGTTGGATGTTGGGTATGTTACAATATGGTATCAAAGAATGAAATATTTTTGGTGGAATAACCCATCCTGGGTGGTCGAGTGTGTTACATTAGGAGAATCTTCATATTTGGTATTGAATGCATTATGAATATTTCAACCCTCCGGTGTTGAATACTTTGTAAAAATCATCAATCCCACATGCTTCCTAAAAAAAAATCATTGGTTCAAAACCTTTCGTCGCTCTTCAATGACCACAAGAATACTAGCATTTGTGTATGATCCAATATTTTCCAAAGAGTATTGAACTTTGAACGTATCAAATCTAAGGGGATTCCCACTAACAAATTCAAGAGACAATGATTTGATGACCACATGATAACAACAAATGCCTATGTCTAGGATAAGACCTAGTCTTTCTAACATTTCAAACAAATATTGATGGTGGCATAGCTATAGGTAATTGGTCATGAAATATTAGTACTAAATTCCATTACAAATACATCCATAGAAAGCCCTTAGTTAGAACTACTTCTCTTCCTTGAAAGATGTTGACAATAACTAGTTGAGTAAACAAAATTCAAAACAAACCTACTAGCAATCATGTCCCTTCCTTATTTAAAATCTGAAGGACATGAGGGGTGGGTGGGATTTTAAATGTGAAGAATTTTTTGAAATTCCTTGATATTTCTCTTCGGAATCTAAGGTAATCAAGACAACATGTCAAGTGTTTCATGAAATATTTTTTCATAAGTGTTCACAGAATTGTAGTTTGACATTAAAGGTCAATAGTATAAAATAATAGTATAAGATTTATGGTATTTTTCTTTCGATATTATTTGTGTTTCAAGTCCTTGAAGATAGGTTGTTTATTCAATAGTAGTATGGAGTTCATGTTGCAAAGGAAAATTTTCAGATAATGATAAAGACTGTTTCTAGGAAGTCTTGAATTGTGTGGGTGAATTCTACTAATTATGTGATGGATATCAATAAAAAGTTGAAGCTATCACAAAATATTCATGTTGGTGAGTAACATTTAATTTTTTTAGGTAAAGAACCTTAGAAATTAATCCCTATGTATTACTATAGTGTAGTTAAATATGCATCTCTTATGCAAGTATCATAATTCTAGGGAGTGATGAGAATTGATATCCTTTCAACCTCAAAACCTATGTGTTTTAGGGATGCACAGTTAAAAAATAAATCTACAATTCCAAATACTTCAAAGTATTATCCTATTTATAGTTTTTATATAGTGGATCATGCTAAAGAGGTATCATTGGTGGATATTTCATTGCCGAAGGTAACACATCTAGATTTAATTTATAAAAAGTATGTAATTATTTGTAGATTTAAAGGGTGTTTGGCCTCCTACATTGACCTTGTATAAGTGCATCCACTTGACTTAGACAAATAAGTGTGATGTCACTCTTTTCTCTGAAGGTTACTTTATGTTAAATATTTCTATGATCAATTTTATTATAACACAGTGTTTGATGAGGGTCCCTATATCTCGGCAAAATAATCATTTTTTATAATTACTTGGTTCCTAGAATTTGATCCTACTCTATGTGAGTTACGTTAATGCTAGTTTGGGTTGGACATCAAAATTTTCCATTGTATTTTTGGTATTTTTTAGTTTTTGAGGGTATCAGGAATTGATCCAGGTGGATATCGGTGACCAACCACCTTTTCCAACTCGCTCAAAAAAAATTTCTGGCAATTTTGGAAATTTACTATTTTTAGTAGTTTTAACTTTTGGGGCCATTTTGAGGGCCTAAATAAAGGTTTTTCACGATAGATATTCTCAATGACACTCAAAGGAATTATTGAGCTCCCAAAATGAATCTCCTCGATGATACATTTCCAACGACATATTGTGGGCCCCAATTGGAGATCGTATGCCAAAGTTACAACCCCAGGAAGTTGATACACCAAACTACCCAAAACACGGTCCTCAAAACTGTTGGATTTTTATGTTCTGGGGTTATGGTTTTGGATTCTGTTTACGATAAAAAGGCCTTTGGAGCCTCATTGTATAATCATCCTCTTGCAAATGTGAGTAGCGGACACATCTCTTCTCAGAGATAAGATGCCACCATTCTAGCAACCATAGAAAACCTCCATGACGAAAGAAAAGAAAAACGACGGAGAAGATGATCCTATCAATTTGTTGCTTGAGAAAGATCTCACGGAACACAGGGATGAAATGATGGAGAATTTTTCCCACATCCTTCAACGCCTTCCGATAGAAATAGGTGCATATTCATCGAAAAAACACTTTGGAATAACTTATCCTTTCAAGGTATAGGTTAATTTTTATATTCCCCAATTCGAAGGTCAGATAGATGTGAATTCCCTAGACAAATGGTTAAATCTGTTCAAAGGTTATTTCTATGTTCATAATTTTTTTGAAAGGTAAAATATCACCTTCACAGTCATTAAATATCCCCTGCATGTCAAACATTGGTAGGAAACTCACTGGGATCAAATTTCCACAGAGGAGTTTGGAATATATGGGGTCGAGCCCACTTGGGATTTTTTTGTGGATGCGGTAAAGGAACAATATTACCATGTTGGAAACTATGAGGAACAATACATGAGATGGACCACACTATGGCAAGAGAGGGGCCAAGATGTTCCATAGTTCACCAATACCTTCCATACCTTGCGTACCAAGTTGGGTATCAAAGACTTCGAACGACATTTGGTTCTGAAATACTGTGGGGCTCTACACAGATACATCCAAACTAAAATGGATTTTCTGGACATCTCATCACTCGACACTACTTATCAATATTTTGTTAAAATTGAGCATAAATTTAAGCACCAGAACAAATGGGAGTTTGGTTCTGCAAATATGAAACAACCAAAGTATGATAAAGATAGTCCTAACAAATAGTCTCTTGAAAACCATCTTAAGACACAAGAAAATAAGGGTCACAGGAATACAAAGAAGGACACAAAAAAATGGTGTGATTTCAACAAAGGTCATGTTACACATAAAAAATACTCACTTCAATGATGACCCATTGTCGTCATTACTAGTGTCGCAAGTATCACAAACATCATACTACCATATTTCCTATGTCGTGTCTCTAACAACATCATAAGGACACTTAAGACACCTCAAAACATTATTTTTAAAGAGGATAAGTAATTTGAAAAAGAGTACAAGTCTTTTGCCATTGAAAAAACCACAAAAAAATCAATTTTTGAAGGCAACGATCCCCTATACACTGTCAGGGAGTGCCAATGCTCTGTGGCCTCTTATGGGGTAGTGTTCCAATGCTCTGTGCCCCATTCTGAGGGAGCACTCACCTTTTTTGAGAGAATCTTTGGATTGTTGAGAGAAATCAGGGAAGCATCCCTTCATATCTGGAGTTGGTTGGATTCGAATCTGAATTCAAGGATCAATATCAAGGAAGATCCATAACTAAAGGAGAAGAATCCTCAACTTATCCCAAGAATATCTTAAGTAGTTACGCCTTTCCAAGCTTATATAAGGAGGCATATTCATGCTGAAAGGAGAGACATTGTGAAGTATCAAACTTATGATCTCATAAGGGAGATATCATTGAAGCATCAACATTTTGTGTGTGGATTATTTGAGCAAGGGTCTGGACAAAGAGAGATTGTTGAAGTTGTTGCACCTACATCCATGGTTGTAAGAATCTAACTTTGCTTTCATTAATATAAATCTATGCTTGGCTTGTTTCCTTTAAAGTTTGTGTACGTTTCATGAACTTGTTTATTTCATCGATCCATTATGAATCTAATCATGGTAGAGTAGGAAGTATGTTTCGTTTTTGTTTCTCATTGTATTTCAGGACCTTCTAAAGAACTTGAATATCAATATTAGCCTGGATCGAGCAAGGACAAATGTCGGTGAAAGGTATTTACCCTTATTCCTTCCTCATCTTTGAACATTTTAGCTTCATGCAAAGGAAAGTCAGTGCCCACAATAACACTTTTTTGTGTTGGTATTAGGAGTCTAGAGCCCAAGAGAGAATCCAATTGTCCACAGGGGGATTTCCCTGTAACAAGCCCCTAGAAAAACACCAAGAAATGTCTCCCAAAACAATCATTGGTGTCCGAGATCGAAGACAAGGAGCCAAACCCTAATTCAGAATATGATGTTGAAAATACTAGTAAAAGACAGATCATCGATGCAGACCCCACTACGATTGTCATGACTACAACAATTCAACCAGAAGAACCAACAAAAATTGAATAGGGGGAGTGCCTTTTTCATTCACAGATGTGGGTGAAGAGGACCCCACTACATTTTATTGTTGATAGAGAAAGCCATAAGAACCTCATCTCAGCAGAGGTTGTCAAAAAGTTGAGATTGTTGACAACACCACACCCACAACCATACAACATTGAGTGGCATCTCTAGGGATGAGATATCTGTGTCATCCAACAATGTCGATTTTCATATGGCATCCAACCCTTCAAGGATGAGGTATTATGAGATGTTTCCCAACTGGATGTCCTTGATGTTCTCTTGGGTCAACCATATATGTGGAAGCGCCATGCTATTTATGAGTATTTTTATATTCCCGTATTTGAAGGCCAGATAGATGTGAATGCACTAGACAAATGGTTAAATCTGTTAGAAGGTTATTTATTTGTTCATAATTTTTTCAACAAGGAAAATATCACCTTCGCACTCCTTAAAACTCTCCCCCGTGTCAAACATTGGTGAGAAACTTACTAGGAGAAAAGTTCCATAGAGGAGTGTGGAATATATGGGGCTAAGTGGACTCGGGATTCTTTTGTGTATGCGGAAAAGGAACATGTATTACCATTTTGGCAACTATGAGGACTAGTACATCAGATGGACCACAATGCAAGCCAAGCATTTTTCAGAGATTACCAATACATTCCATAATTTGAGCACCAAGTTGGGTATCAAAGACTCCAAATGACATTTGGTTCTGAAATACCATGGAGCTCTACACAGATACATCCAAACTGAAATGGATTTTCTGGACATCTCATCACTTGATGTTGCTTATTGATATGTTGTTAAAATTGAGTAGAAATTTAAGCACCAAAACAAACGAGAGTTTGGTTCTGCAAATATGTAACAACCAAAGTATAATAAAGATAGTGCTAACAAATAGTCTCCTGAAAAACATCCCAAGCCACAAGAAAAGAAGGGTCAGGGGAAGGCAAAGAAGGCCACCTGAAAATGGTGCAATTTCAACAAAATCCCCTGGCACAACACCGAGGAATGTCACTCAAAACAGTCATTGGTGGCCAAGATCAAACAGAAGGAGATGAACCCTGATTCAATATCTGATTTTGAAAATACTGGTAAAAGATAGATCATCGACGCAAACCCCATTGCTATTATCGTGACCACAAAAATTCAACCAAAAGAGCCAAAAGATCTTGAATAGGGGGAGAGCGTTTTTCATTCACAGATCTGAGTGAAGGGGAACCCACTGCATTTTATTGTTGAAAACAAAATCTAGAAGAACCTCATCTTAGCATAGGTCATCAAAGAGTTGGGATAGTTGACAACACCAAACCCACAACCATACAACATCGGGTGGCTTTGTCAAGGATGAGATCTTCGTGTCAACCAACAATGTTGATTGTCATATGGCATCTAGCTCTTTAATGATGAGGTATTATGTGATGTTTCCCCACTGGATTTTTGTGATGTTCTTTTGGGCCAACCATATATGTGGAAGCACCATGTTGTTTATGAGTCTCGATCCCGTAGTGTCATTGTTTCTCTAGGGGGTCATATCTATAAAATACTAGAGGTAGTTCTGACGATTGCTCCACCTAAACGGTTGTGCAAGGTAGTATCTCATACTACAAAATTCATCTTCTTCACAATCTATTCAAAAGATGAACAAAAGGATATTGCAACCACTACAGCCTCGACCAAAACACCTTCCATCCAACATAAGAAGGTTGACAAGATTTTAGCAAAGTGTAAATATTCCTTCTGCACATAAGCATCTCATGTAGCCAGACTGGTTAAAAAGGTCCAACCCTTCCAACGACATGTTTGAGACAACCTTCAATGAGCTAAGCAACGCAACTTCTCCAACAAGGCAAGAATCCCATCAACACAATGCATATCATCTCTTCCTAAGGAGGGAGGATTGATCCAGGTGGATATCGATGGCCACCCACCTTTTCCAACTCTCTCAAAACAATTTTCTGGCAATTTATTATTTTTAGAAGTTTTAACTTTCGGGGCCATTTTGAGGGCACAAATGAAGGTTTCTCGGGATCGATCTTCTCAATGATATTCGAAAGCATGATTGAGCCCCAAAAATGAATCTCCTTGACGATACCTTTCCAATGAGCTATCATGTGCCCAAAACGAAGATTGTATGCCAAAGTTACGCCCCCAGGAAGTTGATACACCGAACTACCCAAAATGAGTTCCTCAAACCTATTGGCTTTTCATCTTTTGGGATTAGAGTTTTGGATTTTGTTTATGATAAAAATTCCTTTGGAGAGTCATTGTAAAATCATCTTCTAGGGAATGCGAGTAGCAGACAAATCTCTTCTGAGAGATAAGCTGCCACCATTCTAGAGAGTCTTTCACTATGCACTTTTACAGTCTTTGTACATTTTCTCTCATTAATAGAAAATTGTTTATTACTGTATCTCTATGTTTATGGTTTCATCCCTGATACATTTATGTCATATTATTAGATATCTGAGATATCTTTGTACATTGCTTTATTATGTGTTCGCTCTCATTTCGCGCTGAAAATAATCTGGATCGAGAATTCTTTGGGGACTTATATAAAATCAAATATTTAGAGAGAAATAGTGAGATTGTGTACATATTTTCCCCTTGTGTTGAGATAGATCTTAGCAAGGATATTTTGAAAAAATGATCTTCAAATGGGAAAATTTTTAATATATTCAGGTCTTCAAATATGAAAACATGACATTTGAATGATGGGTATATCAACTTATGGGACACCCACAAACTACCTATCCTCATGCTAGAATTTATTGTCCCAAGAAAAAGGGACCAGATAAAAAAAAAAGATAAAATTATTTGGATAATAATGATGAACATAATGATGAAAATCAATAACCACATGTGCTAGATAATGATTATCATGAGAATGAACTAAATCAACAACCACAAACACATATTGGAGAATTCCATTCTTCCTTAGGGGATAGAGTAGAAGACATGGATATAGGGATTTCCTCCTTGAGTAAGGTACTTGTACCTGAAGGGTCTCTTGGTTGAAAAAAAATACTACATGAAACCAATACCCTTGATTCTAATAAGAAATTGGTTCCTTCTATGAATTATGTTATATCATGTTCTCACCAACCATTAATTATCGTGGTTGTTTTTTCAAGAGGTTAAAATGGAGGGTAAAAAAGTACACAATGATGATTAATTTTGAATACTCACAAATGACATGTATATTAATTGAGTAATTTTACTCTAGTTAGTAAATTTTGTGTGTTCTTACCTTTTTGTACAATACTTTTAGCAATTAAATAATGTAGTGGAATATGAAAGTTGATATTTTTCTTAAATAAATATGATTTTTTTTTACAATTATATAGAATTATGTCACAAATTCCATGATTTAGGTAATAAACCTTTTCATTAATGAAAAAAAGTGCATTGTATTGATTATATTATGTAGGAAGGGTAACCTATTATTATTAGAGATTTCACAATTTAAAAGTATATATTTCAAAAGAAAATTGTATTCTTACATTTCATTTACATATATCATATTTCACAATTAGTTCTATAAGTATTTAGAATCTTCCTTCAAGTCAACAAATTATTGTTTTTCAAGATTTGCATTGTTTTTCAAGATTTGCACTGCCACTAACATGTTATAAGAGATCATCATTATCTTGAACTGAATCTTTAAAAAATTATTTAGAATCTTCCTTCAAATCAACAAATTATTGTTTTTCAAGATTTGCACTATTTTTCAAGATTTGCACTGCTACTAACATATTATAAGAGATCATCATTATCTTGAACTAAATCTTTAAAAAATTATTTTATAATACTTACTTTATTATTAAAATAAAAAAATGCTTTCTTTAATCATAATAATTATATTATTTTATCCTAACATGTTTTATTTTCAAAAAATTAAAATATCTAATTTCAAATGATGGAAGTGAAACACTCATTCTATAAATGTCACAAATAAAATAATATAATTTTTTATAAAAATATAATTTAAAATAATCTAATTTAATTTAGTATACACACCATGACAAAATAATATCATGTTTGAAATAATGGAGGGTGGATAATTTATTAGAAGTGTCATAGATATGTTCAAAGTATAATATGAAAAGACATTTTAGCTCTACATTTATATAGAACATGGTTATCACATTATTCTTTATTGGGAGAGGCATTCTATATTAACTAAAATTAAAATATTATTTATAATAATTTATTTTTTATATTTAATTAGTTTAAATTTATTTTAGTTTTAAATTTTTGGAATTACAAAGAAAAATAAGGAAATGTGATTAAGAATATGTATTTTTTTTTTAAAAGTTAGAAGTTCAAATCTAAAAAGAAGTAAGGTATGTGTATTTTAATAGATTTTAGTATTTGAATAACTTAGTCTTATATACCAATTTAATGTCTAGCTTAATAGTAATCTTAAAATTAAATTATCATTATTATTATTATAAATTTATATCTGAAAATATTTTGATTTTTCATCATTTAAAAAGATGTGAAATTAAAATAATATATATTATAAAACAATCATTAATATTTATCTTTAATTATAATATATTTTATAAATAAATTTTAACTTTAATTATATAAAATTTTGCTAAAATAAAAAATTATTACAAGTGAAAAGGATAAAAATTATTACAAGTGAAAAGGATAAAAAAGAATATTAAGTTTAAATTATGATATACTACATAACAACATTTCTTTCTTTGGATACCATTTCTAACTTTCCTTTCAAGAATCTCTTTCTTTTTCTGTATACCATTTCTAACTTTGCTCTCAAGAATCTCTACATAATCCCCTGCGCCTTGAGATGTAAGACCCAGGTAGATATCTTTCACCGTGCGGGAGAGAGACGTCCACAACAATACCATTAACTTTGAGCCTATCACGCTTGTAAGCTCTCCTAGGGCGAGTACACCTGCTACAATGAATAAAGAGGGCTTGTTTATGGTGGGAGAATAACTTAAATAATAATTAATGTGATAATGATTTCGGTCAGGCTAATTCATTAAAATTAGAAAATCAGAAACAGAATAGCCTGAATTCGGTCAAGTCCATTCATTAAAATTAGAAAACCAAGAAACGGAATAACTCCCAGCTGCACAGGCTAAATCTATTCAAGAGCAGGATGAATACACGTGTTGCCATGAAAAGGTGTGGGGTATGGTCGGACCGTAAATACTGTAACTTCAAAAAGTAATTTGATAATGGGTTTGGTCAAATTCAATAATTGCACTTGAAAAGGTAGAAACAGATTCGCTCCCAGCTGCCTACTTCCCATATGGTGTTTACATGTAGATCGAAGTACTGAAGAAAATATAGGTATAATTTATATGTTTTTCTGCTATTTCTCCGTTCCATGTGCGAGTGACAGGCTTCTCCTCATTTGATAACCGCAAATCTAGGAGCACTTCAGCAATAATGTGAAGTGTAGTCTTCCCAGTACTTGCATAAACCTAGCAAGGAGCTATATGGGCACTATGGTCTCTCTCGATCAACCTAATACTTTCTAAAACAAAGCAATATTCAAGTGGGATAGGCACTTACGGGTCTATAAAAGTGGAAGATACCTATCAATTCTTTTCACACCCGATATTTTTTTCGCAACACATTTATAGACATTTATACATAAGCGGTATGAACAGTGTCCTGAACCCTAATGCCCATGTTCTCCTCCTCAAACATACTGATATCTTCAAAATGGAATTTAAAAACAAAGCATCGCCTCCTACAATTTTCTGATTTTGACATGACTACCTGCAGCCTGTTCATACATGCTTATTATGCAGTAGTTTCATGGTATATTCATTTGCAAAACATTTTGGATGTTGTGCGTTTTGAAAAATCAAGTAATTTGCTTGGGTGCATTGTTTCCTCTGCTTTATCCTTTATTCAGCGAAAGGACTGAGCTGATATGCCCTGCAGTCTGCTCCTCTATGTAGGTCAGATAAATAAGAAATGCATTGTACGACTTTTTGTTATGTTGGAATACATTTCGTAAAAATGGCGACAATTAATCCGGCTTTGAGGAAAGATCGCTCACCAAACAGATGGATGGAAAAAAAAAACAGTCTGCCGCTTTTTTAATTACAATGCAAGTAAAGAAAATGTAACTACCCTGTTTAACAGAACTACGTCAATATATGGTGCAATCCAAAACCCTAACTTTTAAGGCGCTACTTACAGCAGAAATGGAAGAGGTAGAATCTTTATCGTACAAGAATGCCTCTGTGTAAGTATACTGTAAATTAGGTTGAAGATAACTCCGTACTGTGACACAGGATCTGTCCAGGTTTTTCATTGATGTAAATAGTGAAGGCTCTCAAGCCGTTGATCGCCAAGTTCTACTAATCGTGTCTCTGCGAGACCAAGTATATGCGTTAGGTTTGGGAACCCGTGGTTAGGTTTGGCAGCCCCTGGTGGAAGAGATCTTCGTGTCTCGTATCCGTATAAAAGTAATATAAACAATTCACAAGGGATATGGTTAACCATGTCTTCAACCTGATCTCTTAGAGGAAAGAGAGACAATATTTTAACCCTGAACTTTGAGAAAGCTGAAGGCTTGCACTTAAATTTGTTTTTCTTTAAAGTACGTTGCTGGATTATTTTAACATGCTTATTTTTACGATATGTTCTTTAAATTGAATTTTAATAATCTAAAAAAATATATTTTTATTTAAAAACTAAATAACACTAAATAAAAATTATAGTGTTTTCATTCATTCATATATAAATATATAATTATATTTTGATAAAAAATACAGTTTTCTCATTCATATATATAATTATATTCTTAGAAATTCTATATATTTATTTTGTACCATTAAAAGTTAAATTTTCCATACATTTTAATAACTTCTTTTGCACTATTTCTATTTAAACATTAAATAGAAGTTACACTTTTGCCATAAGCATATTACATTCACAAATTTGATACCACATAATAATGTGCACTTCATTTTTATTTAATTAAAAAATAATCTTAGATTCTTATTTTTTTGGATTTTCCTTTTTAACGTGATGCAATAATCCGGAAGAAGGCTCTAAAATGACAAATAATGATTCACGTATCCAATGGTTAGGATGATAATTCAACTATCCGATGGTTATAATTTATATGAGAAATCTAATTCCAATGGGGTACCAATTTCTTATAATTCAGTTATCTAATGGTTAGGATTTATATGAGTTATCTAATTCCCATGGGGTACCAATTTTTTTTAATAGGAGTCAAAATTATTGGGCTCATGAGATCTCTTTAATCCTATTGACGCTCTTCACTATGCTTTATTTATAAAAAACAATTAGGACATTATTGTGTTCTTCACTATCCACCGTAAAAAGCTTGGTTTGATAAACTTACATGTGTATTCAATAATCTACATAAAAAAATATCCATTTCCAAAAAAATACATAATCTATATCAATCCAAAAAATTGACTTTAACCCTTTATTTTATCAAATAGACAAATATATGAAATTAGGTTTTTATATCTCTATATATCATAACAAAAGAACCTATTTACAAAAATTGGGTCAAAAATATATAAATGTTTATATGGATTTAAATGGACATTAAAATATAACATCAAAGAAATTAATTATCGATCTTTGACATGTTTGGAGAATACGAAAGTTATAATGATTTAGGTGGATGTTGTCTATATCAATGCTATTATACATGTTTTGTACGTTATTGTAAGTATATTAATGGTATTTTATTATTTCTTGCATTATTCTCTTGTAAGTTCTTGTGAGCTTTCAGAAGTACTAGAGGTAGCCATGTCATTATTGTGCAAAAAATGATAGAACCAAATGGAGGATAATACAAATTGGGCTTGTTTTAGTGATCCCTAGGAAGTTGAGCATATTTTTACTTCTTTTATTCATATGAAGAGCATTTTGAACCCAATTTTTGGCCAAATCAGGATGGAATTGGGATGTATTGAGCATTGGATAATTTATAATAATGTATCTTTTTTTTAGTTTGTTGGAATTTCGTTAATTTAAATTGAGCGAACTACATTTAGAAATAGTTTTAAATTGTTGGTTTTGATTATATGGATCCTTCCAAAGAATTAAAAACATTAAAGGTTTTTAGAATTATGATTAAAAAATGTGAGATACTAGAATATAGATCATTAAAGTGCTTAGAGTGACAATCAATATATGTAATAGATGTTTGAATATATATCATTGGATCTAGTCAATTGGGTTTAACTAGGGTGGTTGGGAGAAATGAAACTATTCACCACACAAAATGGTCATATAAGAGAATAAAGTTTACAATTTGTGTACCAATTTTCGATAGAATAAAACAATAAGTTATTATAACTAGATTTTTATGAACCAAATTCTTAAGAAATTAGAATAAAACAAAAGTACACACCATGTACGACAATGTGAATATGGAGCACAACTCCAATATAGTTAACATATATGAGTTGCACAATAAATCCTTAAAGAATAGGAGAACCCCCTTTAAATATCCAAATACATTTATACATCACAATTCACATATTGTCACACACCTTAGATTCCATTCAAGATTTTATTATTATTATTATTATTATTATATATATATATATATATATATATATATTCAACCATAACAATTTAATGACTTCTCATTATCATAATAGTCGCATATAAGTCAATTAATTTATTTTATTCATACCTTTATGTTTTTCCTTGTTTTCTCTTATCATACGATAGTCTCACAATTCTTTCATCATTTTACTATGACCGAGAAAACCATAGACACTAAATGATTACACAGAAAGTCCCTTATAAATTCTCATAACTTGTTATCGTATCTTATACTATAATAGTTGAACAACTGGATACTTAAAAATATAATTCTTCACTATACGTCATTTTTATAAAAGTTATCCTAAGTCTTATTCCACTAAGCCTAGGTCCTTGATAACCTATAAATGTTTGCTTTTACTAAGTTTCATATTATATTTTTTATATATATAGTCATTATTGTTTGAGGACTTGATCGATGCCATGTATAAGGGTCTCACCAGGGTTTGTTTGTTTGTTATAGCCCCCTTATGGCTATGAGTTCCCACTCAACATTATAATATTGTTATTATAACTCTTTAATTATATAATACCTTATTTGAGTCCATGCAATTTGATGTACAAGGTTTGTCTGGTATTTTCATGTTGAGGTAAACCCATAATTAAAATGGTTTTTATTGCATATCACTTAACTTGGCATACAGAATGATGGCTCATAATTAAGGGAGTTTATTATGAGGTTTTACGAGAGATTAACTCATGTTATAGTATTGTTTCTTAATTTAATTTCTTACCAACTTTTCTTCATTCATTAGTGTCACATATGGGGTGTTTACTATATAGTGATACTGCATACACCACCTATGGGGTTACTATCTCAATGAGAATTTATCGGAAGTTATCCTAACGTTTTATACATGTAGTGTCATTTTCCTCACATGTGTTAGGGTTTCCTTGTTAGATCCTTAACCCTTCTGACCTCTCCCAAACTCGTCTCATTTCAAAATTTTCACTTTTGTTTCTTCTCTCTACATTCATGGTGAGGTTTTTCTCAAGATGTTTAATGTTTTAATGTACCCTTCGGTATCTTTGAGAGTTCTTGAGTTACAGAGTTAGAGGTCTGATCTTCCAGAAACCTATTTTCGTTCACACTGGAATTATTTGTGAGAGTGAGGGAACTCATAACTTCATTGGCTTGAAGTTGGTTGGTCTATATCGTCCCTAACTCATAAGATATTATTAAATCCTCTTAACTCATTCGGGTTTCCTGTATAACTCGTAAATTTGATACTTCTTGCTTATTATATGATCCATTCATGATGTTAGTTCGCAATCGTGTGTAATCGTTACTCTGCCAGCTCTGTTTAAGATATTGTTGTATCATTTTCCTTGGAGAAATACTTATTTCTATATATATCTACTATCTAATATCGTGACTATAAAATTGTATTTCGGTCGTGGTAAGTCTCGCTTCCCTTTAGCCAATTGTCCAAAAGGTTTTTCCTTGGACCTTAGGGACCTATCCTCTGAACCTCATAATTCTATAAACTCTGTGGTCTGAGTTTACCGTAACAAGATTTATTATAAGGTTTATAATTCCTTTTTTTTACTACTCTCATTTTTGGTCGATGATTAAAACCTTTCAAATAATTTTACTCATACTAAAATTAGTTAGGACTTCTGTTAAAATGTTTACATAGGTACGGTGTTTGCACAAAGTATAGTAATTTTTCTTTTGTGTATATTCTGCAAATTTGTCATGATTTACATCCTTGTAAAATTTATTATTGGCTATTTAAATAATGATGGGACCTGTTTATTGTTGTGAGGGGTACTCATTAGCTATTCGACAACCCTAAGTATTCGTGTAATGTACCCCAAATTTCCCAAATAAAAAAAAATGTTACGGGACACTAAAGCTCCTGGGCTCTTCAATATTTGATCAAAACATATCTTTTTTCCTTTTGTAAAATTTCAAATCCCACCCAGTTTCAATTCTCCTTGATTTTTCAGCCAATGTTTAATGCCCAAACCCAGTCTAATGGCAACCAATTAAACTCAACACAAAATAAATTTTCAGAATTGAAACATGAGGATTCTAAACTTCGTTTTAACGCAGAAATAAAGTATATCAGCGGAACATATAACTAAGAACATAACATGGTGATTTTTGGTCTAACAATGACCCTGAAAAAACCCACAAGGGGAAAACTAGTGAGATAGGGTTTTTTATTATTTGTGAGCTTCGGAGAAATTCTTTTACAACATATTCATCTTCACAAAACATACACAAACTTATCTCAGCCTTATTGTTATACAAAGACTCCTTCTGAACTGTCTGGTGAAACTCCTCAATTTATGTCTCAGAAATTCATACATTGTACGGGTGTCCCAGGAATAAATGGTGTACGGACTGTCTAGAAATTTTTGCCAAAATTTATGCAAAGACTGTATGAAATAACCAGCATGAAAATACCTTGAAACTCATGCCAACCTCCTCGAAAATCATGCCAAGAATTTCTCAACTGTACGAGCCTCTATTTATGTGCAAGTCTGTACAGACTGTACAGATTTTCTCTCCCAAAAATTTGTACCCAGCAGGCTCCTCAAAACCTGTGCCAATAAATGTAGTATGGCTTCCTTAGGATGCTTGCCAGCACTTTGAGAATTAACTGTTGTTGGTCTCCTTGATTGTTGTGCACATTAATGGTTGTATGACCTCCACAAATTCGTACTGTACAAATTGCATTAATCATTGTCTATTGCCTTGAAAAATGTGCTAGCTAGATACCTTGGGATGTGTGCTCTTTCTCTACAAATGTTTCCTCTTTTCTCAAGCTCGACCTCTCTCTTTCTCTCTTCACAAAAATGAATGAATCAACCCTAGCTAGGGTGTGACCTCCTACCCTATTCGACCTCATGGTGGTAAGAGAGGAGTCTCTTAATCCAATGGTTGAGATTGGATTAGATGAGTGGATGAGATATAGTGTCTCATCACTCAAGCCCTCACTAAAGTCATAAAGTCACCTTTTAATTTGAATCTCACAAATTAAATGAGTAGAGTCCACATTAGGAACTTTCTCACCCCTTAAGCGCCTAGGTGATGAGAAACACTTGCCTAGGTACCTTTTAATTATTTTTAACACTCCCTCTTACTGAGGAAAGTGTTACTCACCACTCCAAACTTGTCCCTAAAAAATACAAACTTGCCTCTGCCTAATGCCTTGATGAGTATGTCTGCAACCTGTTCTTCTGTAGATATGTACTTTAGCTCCATTTCTCCTCTCTGAACATAGTCACAAATGAAGTGATAATGAATCTCGAAATTCTTAGACCTGTCATGAAAAAATGGATTCTCTGAGAGTTTAGTGCAACTATGATTATCACAGTAAATCAAGGTAGGCCTCAAATGCACACCAAACAATCCCACCAACAACTTGTGAAG
>ML788911.1:434012-465901 GCA_009831015.1 Picea engelmannii | reverse complement strand
AAAAAATAAACAACATTCATGCCACTAATGGAAAAGTTGTAATGGTGGGAAAACACCAAAGAGAAAGGGAGACTTATGGGTGCCCTCTTCCTCCAAGGGAGGGCTCTTAAACCCCCAATTATTGAGCTATTCTTACAAGTAACAAACTAAGAGGAAATGGTGAAGAAATCCAAAGCTTATTCACTCAAGAGGTGATATGAATGGCCAAATGAAATGGTACTTGTATGCTCTTGATGAGGAAAGAGGATCCTCGAAGAGAATATAGGCAGCATAACAATACAAATGAATTCCTTGAAAATATAGTGCATCCATGGCCTCTTTTTATAGCAAAGATTTGAGTCATTATTCAACCAGTCTTTAGTGTGAACAACGGGTTCTTTAGGGAACCCTAGGCAAAGACTATACAATGTCATTGTTAAGATTCATGTCATATGTTAAACATATATATATATATAGGAATAGCATTAGTGTTATGGTATTCATACTATAGTCGATACAGTAAGCAATGTATATCATACTGGGTAGTGAAAAAGTTATGGACAGACTATATGATTAGTCTATTGTCTATAGTTTATTATTCACTATAATGTTTTTGGATAAAATGACTTAACTTAGACATGATAGTTATTCTAAGGGCTATGACAACCCTTATCACTATCTTCTTAATTACAAATAAGTGCATGATTCTAATCCAACCGCGACGATAGATTTACTCTGAATATAATAAAGGTGTTAAAAATAATTAAAAAGTACATAGGCAAGTGTTTCTCATCACCTAGGTACCTAAGGGGTGAAAAATTTCCTAATCTAGACCCTAGTCATTTAATTTGTGACATGCAAATTAAAAGGTGACTTTATGAATTTAGTGAGGGGGTGAGTGATGAGACACTCAATCTCATCCACTCATCTAATCCAATCTCAATCATTGGATTAAGAGACTCCTCACCTACCGCCATGAGGTCGACTAAGGTAGGAGGGTGCACCCTATCTAGGGCTGATTCATTCATTTTTGTGAAGAGGGCAAGAGACATTTCGAGCTTGAGAAAAGAGGCAACATTTGCAGAGCTAGAGCATGAATCCCAAGGTACCTAGATAGCATGTGTTTCAAGGTAGCAGACAACAATTAATGCAATCCATACAGTATGGATTTATGGAGGTCGTATATCCATTAATGTGAATAGAAATCGAGGAGGACATCAATAGTTATTTCTGAGAGTGTTGGCAAGCATCCCAAGGAAAACACACTGCATTTATTAGCATAGATTTTGAGGAGCCTACTCGACATAAATTTGTGGGAGAGAAAATTCGTACACTCCATGCAGAATTGCATGAAAATTGAGGGTCATACATTCCAGAAATTCTGGGCACAGTTTTCAAGGAGGTTGGCATGAGTTTCAAGGTATTTTTCTGCTGGTTATTATGTACAACCTTTGCAGAAGTTTTGGCACAATTTTTTTAGACAGTCCGTACAACATTTATTGTTGGGACAGTCATAGAGTGTACAAATTTTTGGGATAGAAATCGAGCTTCACTCAGAAGGAGTCTTTGCAGAACAAGAAGGCCGAGATAAGTTTGTGTAATTTTTCTAAAAATGAATATGCTGTAAAATAATTTCTCTGAAGCTCACAAATAATAAAAATCCATCTCTCACTGGTTTTCCCCTTGTGGGTTTTTCCAGGGTCACTGTTAGACCAAAAATCAATGTGTTATTTTCTGAGTTATATGTGTTGCTGATATATTTTATTTCTGTGTTAAAACGAAGTTCAGAATCCTCATGTTTCACTTCTGAAAATTTATTTTGTGTTGAGTTTAATTGGTTGTCATAAAACTAGGTTTGGGCATTAAACATTTGCTGAAAAATTAGTGAGACTTGAAACTGGGTGGGGTATGCAATTTTACATGGTATCAAAGCTGAGTTAAAGAGAAACAAAAATATTTCAGCAAGTGAGAAAATTGGGACAACAGTCACTTCACCGGACAAAAGTTTGAATTTTTCATTTTCAGCAAAAAGGCGTCACTGGCTATAGGTTTGAGAGTTGAGGATAGACTTGATGGAGAAGAAAAATTGGGTGCTTGTAAAGAGAGGATGATCTTGTTTTTACAATAAAATGAGTTGTGGGACATTATTGAAAATACCGCAACACATCCTGTGATTGTACCTACTGATGCGACTCTTCTTCCAGAATACACTAAGAAGAGTATCAAGGATAGGAGGATTATTCTTGATACCATCAAGGACCATTTAATTCCTCACTTGACAGGGAAGAAAAATTCCTATGAGATGTGGGAGTCTTTGACGAAGTTGTACCAGAGTACAAATGAAAACCAGAAGATGGTTTTGAGGGAAAAAATGAAGAGCATTAAAATGACCAAGGTTGAAAATGTGGTCACATATCTTACTAGGTTGACACATGTGAGAGATGAGCTTGGAGCTGTGGGGGAGGCCATATTTGACAGTGAGCTTGTGAGGACAAAATTGAATGGAGTTTCCAAACAATGGGATATTTTTGTTGAGGGCATTGTGGCTAGGGAACGTCTTTGGGATGAATTTGTTCCAGAGGAGAACTGAAGAGGTTATGTACATGGCAGTTCATCTATAGGTCATGATGAGGAGAATGTGGCTCTTGATTCCAACAACAAGAATAACTTCAAAAAGGGTCATAATGGAGGAAACAAACCGAAGGGTGAAGGGAAGAAGGACATGAGAAAATTCAAGTGCTTTCCATGGCACACGTTTGGGAACTATGCAAGTGAGTGTTCGAACAAGAATACAAAATAAACAACAACTTCAACATCGGTGGAGGAGTTCTCTGCCAAGTTTGATAAGGATTTTTCCTTAGTTGTGTGCCTTTCCACGAGGACCACTCATTCAGATATGTAGTATATTGACAATGGTGCCTCCCTTCATATGACATGGGTTCTTGATCACTTGGAAGATCTTACTCAGATTGGTGATGTTGAGGTGGTGCTTAGAGATGACCAGGTGGTCAAGGAAGTTGGTTGTGGGACTGTATCATTTCAGAGGGAGTCTTTACCTCCCATGTTGTTGAGAGAGGTCCTATATGTTCCTGGCTTGAAGAAAAACTTAGTATCAGTTTCTTCTATTGAGGAGAGGGGCTATGAGGTGTTGTTCCATGATGGAAGGTAATCCTTTTCCCCAAGGGTTCTAGTATCATTTCGGCCAAAGTGATTGGGACTAGACATGAGAAGTTGTATAATATTATGTTCTAGCCAACGAGAGCATTCTTTCATTCCACTAGCAACAGTGACCTATGTGAGCTATACCACAGGAGGATGAAACATTTGCACCATGGGGATTTGAGGGTACTAAGGGATATTGTGAATAGATTTCTAGATTTTAGTACAAAGCACCAGGAGTTGTGCAAGGGGTGTTCTTTGGGAAAGTACACCAAGACTTCTTTTCTTAGCAGTGACAGTAGAGCAACAAATACCCTTGATCTTATTCATTCATATGTATGTGGCCCAATGTCTTCGTCATCGTTGAATGGTTGTTTATACTATGTTATATTCATTGATGACTTCTCACAGAAGTATTGGATTTTCTTCGTGAAGACCAAAGGACAGGTCTTTAGTTGGTTCCAAGAGTTCAAAGCTCTTGTGAAAAACCAGACACAAAAGAAAATAACGGTTTTGAGGATAGAAAATGGGGGTGAATATACCTCCAAGTATTTCATGGAATTTTGTGAAGGAGAGGGCATCGTGAAAGAGTTGATTGTTCCTTACAACCCATAGTAGAAAGGGGTTGTTGAGAGGAAGAATGGGGCCATTGTTGGGGTTGTGAGAGCCATGCTACTTGATCAAGGGTTGCCACTATTTCTTTGGGTTGAGGCATGCTACACTACAGTTTATATTCAGAATAGGAGTCCACATAGGGCAGTGGGGAGCATGACTCATGAGGAGGCATTTTCTGGGAAGAATCTTGAGGTGGGGCACTTTCAGATTTTTGGGTGCATCACATATTCACATGTCCCTTCTGAGAAGAGGGAAAAGATGGAGCCCACAAAAGAGAGAGGGATATTTTTTGGGTATAGCGATATTTCAAAGGCATAACTTATATACCTTCCTTCCGTGAGGAAGATTGTCTTGCGGAGGGATGTTATATTTTAGGAGGACAGAGCCTTTAGGTATTCATGAGGGATAGAGAGGGGTGAGAAATATTCACATCAGATTCAAGTGAGTCTGCAACATACTATAGTGACACAGATTTCAGGGCCACCAGTTTCAGTGACGACTGGTCCACAGGTGACAGGGCCACAGATGTCCCGTTCATACGTTACTGGTCCACATGGTTCAAGATCGAGTACTCCAGAGTCTAATTCAGTATCAGAGTCTTCAGAAGATGGGGTAGAGTAGGGAGAGTCACCCCCACGAGACACTACTTTAGAGAGGAGGGAGTCCAAGTGGCTTCAGGATACTTTGAGGGAGGCACACGGTTCAGTGGGGAATCCCAAACATGCAGTGAGGGAGACGAAACCTCTCAATAGGTTTTGTAGATAAATCGCGATGGTGAGAAGTATTCAAGATTCTGAGCATTCCATTTTTTAGGAGGCTACAGGTAGACAGGGTTGGGGAGATTCCATGATGGAAGAGTACAATTCCATAATGAAGAATGATTTCTGGGAAGTTGTTCCTAGACCTGAGGAGAAGTTAGTGGTTCCTTCCAAGTGGCTCTATAAACTCAAGCATATTGCAAATGGAAGCATTGAGAAGTAAAAATCTCTCTTTGTAGCTCAAGGGTTCTCACAAGTTGAGGGAGTTGATTATGATGAGACCTTTGTGCAAGTTTATAGGGATACCACAATGACGACAGTGAATTATGTTGCAACAGATATGGGTTGGAAGATTCACGATATGGATGTAAAGACCGCATTTCTAAATGGTCTTATATAGGAGGAGGTGTATATTGAGAAGCCATTGGGATTTGAGGTGCATGGGAGAGAGTCTCATGTGTGTAGACTGAAGAAGGCATTGTATGGGCTGAAACAACCTCCTAGAGCTTGGTATTCAAGGATTCATGTCTATTTGCAGTAGTTGGGATTTGAGAATAGTGAGGTGGATCCAAACCTAGACTTTATTATGGTTGGAGAGGATCCTCTCATTCTCTTGTTATATGTGGATGATATTTTCATTACAGGGGAAAAGAGACTCATCACTAGCTCCAAGGAGAGCCTCTCTTCAGAGTTTGAGATGATTGATATTGGACGGATGCACTATTTTTTGGGATTGGATGTTTGACAGGAGCCTGGAAACATCTTCTTGGGAAAGGGGAAATATGTGTGTGATGTTCTGAGGAGATTTCACATGGAGGACATTAGGCGCATGACCACTCCTATGATTACCAATAAGAACAAGATTCATCCTTCTGAGTCACAGTTGGTGGATTCCACTTTATATCATTAGTTGATCGGTTCTTTGATGTATTTGGTCAATACGAGGAAAGCTAATTTTTTTTTCATCAACACTCTCAGTTAGTTCATGGTGGAGCCTAGGAGAGTGCATTGTGTGGCAATAAAACATGTGCTCATGTATCTTTGTGGTACGATAGATTATGGTCTGGACTATTAGAGAGAACATGGAGTTCGTCTGGTGGGCTATACAGATTCATATTGGGAAGGATGTGTCAGTGACCARAAGAGTACTTCAGGGTGTTGTTTCAGATTGGGCTCAACAGTTGTGTCTTGGTTCAGTCGGAAGAAAACGTCAATGGCATTGATTTTTGCAGAGGCTGAGTATATGGATGCCAATCGGGCCAATTGTGAGTCCCTTTGGCTTCACAAGTTGTTGGTGGGATTGTTTGGTGTGCATTTGAGGCCTACCTTGATTTACTGTGATAATCATAGTTGCACTAAACTCTCAGAGAATCCATTTTTTCATGACAGGTCTAAGAATTTCGAGATTCATTATCACTTCATTTGTGACTATGTTCAGAGAGGAGAAATGGAGCTAAAGTACATATCTACAGAAGAACAGGTTGCAGACATACTCATCAAGGCATTAGGCAGAGGCAAGTTTGTATTTTTTAGGGACAAGTTTGGAGTGGTGAGTAACACTTTCCTCAGTAAGAGGGAGTGTTAAAAATAATTAAAAGGTACCTAGGCAAGTGTTTCTCATCACCTAGGCGCTTAAGGGGTGAGAAAGTTCCTAATGTGGACTCTACTCATTTAATTTGTGAGATTCAAATTAAAAGGTGACTTTATGACTTTAGTGAGGGCTTGAGTGATGAGACACTATATCTCATCCACTCATCTAATCCAATCTCAACCATTGGATTAAGAGACTCCTCTCTTACCACCATGAGGTCGAATAGGGTAGGAGGTCACACCCTAGCTAGGGTTGATTCATTCATTTTTGTGAAGAGAGAAAGAGAGAGGTCGAGCTTGAGAAAAGAGGAAACATTTGTAGAGAAAGAGCACACATCCCAAGGTATCTAGCTAGCACATTTTTCAAGGCAATAGACAATGATTAATGCAATTTGTACAGTACGAATTTGTGGAGGTCATACAACCATTAATGTGCACAACAATCAAGGAGACCAACAACAGTTAATTCTCAAAGTGCTGGCAAGCATCCTAAGGAAGCCATACTACATTTATTGGCACAGGTTTTGAGGAGCCTGCTGGGTACAAATTTTTGGGAGAGAAAATCTGTACAGTCTGTACAGACTTGCACATAAATAGAGGCTCGTACAGTTGAGAAATTCTTGGCATGATTTTCGAGGAGGTTGGCATGAGTTTCAAGGTATTTTCATGCTGGTTATTTCATACAGTCTTTGCATAAATTTTGGCAAAAATTTCTAGACAGTCCGTACACCATTTATTCCTGGGACACCCGTACAATGTATGAATTTCTGAGACATAAATTGAGGAGTTTCACCAGACAGTTCAGAAGGAGTCTTTGTATAACAATAAGGCTGAGATAAGTTTGTGTATGTTTTGTGAAGATGAATATGTTGTAAAAGAATTTCTCCGAAGCTCACAAATAATAAAAAACCCTATCTCACTAGTTTTCCCCTTGTGGGTTTTTTCAGGGTCATTGTTAGACCAAAAATCACCATGTTATGTTCTTAGTTATATGTTCCGCTGATATACTTTATTTCTGCGTTAAAACGAAGTTTAGAATCCTCATGTTTCAATTCTGAAAATTTATTTTGTGTTGAGTTTAATTGGTTGCCATTAGACTGGGTTTGGGCATTAAACATTGGCTGAAAAATCAAGGAGAATTGAAACTGGGTGGGATTTGAAATTTTACAAAAGGAAAAAAGATATGTTTTGATCAAATATTGAAGAGCCCAGGAGCTTTAGTGTCCCGTAACATTTTTTTTTATTTGGGAAATTTGGGGTACATTACACGAATACTTAGGGTTGTCGAATAGCTAATGAGTACCCCTCACAACAATAAACAGGTCCCATCATTATTTAAATAGCCAATAATAAATTTTACAAGGATGTAAATCATGACAAATTTGCAGAATATACACAAAAGAAAAATTACTATACTTTGTGCAAACACCGTACCTATGTAAACATTTTAACAGAAGTCCTAACTAATTTTAGTATGAGTAAAATTATTTGAAAGGTTTTAATCATCGACCAAAAATGAGAGTAGTAAAAAAAAGGAATTATAAACCTTATAATAAATCTTGTTACGGTAAACTCAGACCACAGAGTTTATAGAATTATGAGGTTCAGAGGATAGGTCCCTAAGGTCCAAGGAAAAACCTTTTGGACAATTGGCTAAAGGGAAGCGAGACTTACCACGACCGAAATACAATTTTATAGTCACGATATTAGATAGTAGATATATATAGAAATAAGTATTTCTCCAAGGAAAATGATACAACAATATCTTAAACAGAGCTGGCAGAGTAACGATTACACACGATTGCGAACTAACATCATGAATGGATCATATAATAAGCAAGAAGTATCAAATTTACGAGTTATACAGGAAACCCGAATGAGTTAAGAGGATTTAATAATATCTTATGAGTTAGGGACGATATAGACCAACCAACTTCAAGCCAATGAAGTTATGAGTTCCCTCACTCTCACAAATAATTCCAGTGTGAACGAAAATAGGTTTCTGGAAGATCAGACCTCTAACTCTGTAACTCAAGAACTCTCAAAGATACCGAAGGGTACATTAAAACATTAAACATCTTGAGAAAAACCTCACCATGAATGTAGAGAGAAGAAACAAAAGTGAAAATTTTGAAATGAGACGAGTTTGGGAGAGGTCAGAAGGGTTAAGGATCTAACAAGGAAACCCTAACACATGTGAGGAAAATGACACTACATGTATAAAACGTTAGGATAACTTCCGATAAATTCTCATTGAGATAGTAACCCCATAGGTGGTGTATGCAGTATCACTATATAGTAAACACCCCATATGTGACACTAATGAATGAAGAAAAGTTGGTAAGAAATTAAATTAAGAAACAATACTATAACATGAGTTAATCTCTCGTAAAACCTCATAATAAACTCCCTTAATTATGAGCCATCATTCTGTATGCCAAGTTAAGTGATATGCAATAAAAACCATTTTAATTATGGGTTTACCTCAACATGAAAATACCAGACAAACCTTGTACATCAAATTGCATGGACTCAAATAAGGTATTATATAATTAAAGAGTTATAATAACAATATTATAATGTTGAGTGGGAACTCATAGCCATAAGGGGGCTATAACAAACAAACAAACCCTGGTGAGACCCTTATACATGGCATCGATCAAGTCCTCAAACAATAATGACTATATATATAAAAAATATAATATGAAACTTAGTAAAAGCAAACATTTATAGGTTATCAAGGACCTAGGCTTAGTGGAATAAGACTTAGGATAACTTTTATAAAAATGACGTATAGTGAAGAATTATATTTTTAAGTATCCAGTTGTTCAACTATTATAGTATAAGATACGATAACAAGTTATGAGAATTTATAAGGGACTTTCTGTGTAATCATTTAGTGTCTATGGTTTTCTCGGTCATAGTAAAATGATGAAAGAATTGTGAGACTATCGTATGATAAGAGAAAACAAGGAAAAACATAAAGGTATGAATAAAATAAATTAATTGACTTATATGCGACTATTATGATAATGAGAAGTCATTAAATTGTTATGGTTGAATATATATATATATATATATATATATATAATAATAATAATAATAATAATAAAATCTTGAATGGAATCTAAGGTGTGTGACAATATGTGAATTGTGATGTATAAATGTATTTGGATATTTAAAGGGGGTTCTCCTATTCTTTAAGGATTTATTGTGCAACTCATATATGTTAACTATATTGGAGTTGTGCTCCATATTCACATTGTCGTACATGGTGTGTACTTTTGTTTTATTCTAATTTCTTAAGAATTTGGTTCATAAAAATCTAGTTATAATAACTTATTGTTTTATTCTATCGAAAATTGGTACACAAATTGTAAACTTTATTCTCTTATATGACCATTTTGTGTGGTGAATAGTTTCATTTCTCCCAACCACCCTAGTTAAACCCAATTGACTAGATCCAATGATATATATTCAAACATCTATTACATATATTGATTGTCACTCTAAGCACTTTAATGATCTATATTCTAGTATCTCACATTTTTTAATCATAATTCTAAAAACCTTTAATGTTTTTAATTCTTTGGAAGGATCCATATAATCAAAACCAACAATTTAAAACTATTTCTAAATGTAGTTCGCTCAATTTAAATTAACGAAATTCCAACAAACTAAAAAAAAGATACATTATTATAAATTATCCAATGCTCAATACATCCCAATTCCATCCTGATTTGGCCAAAAATTGGGTTCAAAATGCTCTTCATATGAATAAAAGAAGTAAAAATATGCTCAACTTCCTAGGGATCACTAAAACAAGCCCAATTTGTATTATCCTCCATTTGGTTCTATCATTTTTTGCACAATAATGACATGGCTACCTCTAGTACTTCTGAAAGCTCACAAGAACTTACAAGAGAATAATGCAAGAAATAATAAAATACCATTAATATACTTACAATAACGTACAAAACATGTATAATAGCATTGATATAGACAACATCCACCTAAATCATTATAACTTTCGTATTCTCCAAACATGTCAAAGATCGATAATTAATTTCTTTGATGTTATATTTTAATGTCCATTTAAATCCATATAAACATTTATATATTTTTGACCCAATTTTTGTAAATAGGTTCTTTTGTTATGATATATAGAGATATAAAAACCTAATTTCATATATTTGTCTATTTGATAAAATAAAGGGTTAAAGTCAATTTTTTGGATTGATATAGATTATGTATTTTTTTGGAAATGGATATTTTTTTATGTAGATTATTGAATACACATGTAAGTTTATCAAACCAAGCTTTTTACGGTGGATAGTGAAGAACACAATAATGTCCTAATTGTTTTTTATAAATAAAGCATAGTGAAGAGCGTCAATAGGATTAAAGAGATCTCATGAGCCCAATAATTTTGACTCCTATTAAAAAAAATTGGTACCCCATGGGAATTAGATAACTCATATAAATCCTAACCATTAGATAACTGAATTATAAGAAATTGGTACCCCATTGGAATTAGATTTCTCATATAAATTATAACCATCGGATAGTTGAATTATCATCCTAACCATTGGATACGTGAATCATTATTTGTCATTTTAGAGCCTTCTTCCGGATTATTGCATCACGTTAAAAAGGAAAATCCAAAAAAATAAGAATCTAAGATTATTTTTTAATTAAATAAAAATGAAGTGCACATTATTATGTGGTATCAAATTTGTGAATGTAATATGCTTATGGCAAAAGTGTAACTTCTATTTAATGTTTAAATAGAAATAGTGCAAAAGAAGTTATTAAAATGTATGGAAAATTTAACTTTTAATGGTACAAAATAAATATATAGAATTTCTAAGAATATAATTATATATATGAATGAGAAAACTGTATTTTTTATCAAAATATAATTATATATTTATATATGAATGAATGAAAACACTATAATTTTTATTTAGTGTTATTTAGTTTTTAAATAAAAATATATTTTTTTAGATTATTAAAATTCAATTTAAAGAACATATCGTAAAAATAAGCATGTTAAAATAATCCAGCAACGTACTTTAAAGAAAAACAAATTTAAGTGCAAGCCTTCAGCTTTCTCAAAGTTCAGGGTTAAAATATTGTCTCTCTTTCCTCTAAGAGATCAGGTTGAAGACATGGTTAACCATATCCCTTGTGAATTGTTTATATTACTTTTATACGGATACGAGACACGAAGATCTCTTCCACCAGGGGCTGCCAAACCTAACCACGGGTTCCCAAACCTAACGCATATACTTGGTCTCGCAGAGACACGATTAGTAGAACTTGGCGATCAACGGCTTGAGAGCCTTCACTATTTACATCAATGAAAAACCTGGACAGATCCTGTGTCACAGTACGGAGTTATCTTCAACCTAATTTACAGTATACTTACACAGAGGCATTCTTGTACGATAAAGATTCTACCTCTTCCATTTCTGCTGTAAGTAGCGCCTTAAAAGTTAGGGTTTTGGATTGCACCATATATTGACGTAGTTCTGTTAAACAGGGTAGTTACATTTTCTTTACTTGCATTGTAATTAAAAAAGCGGCAGACTGTTTTTTTTTTCCATCCATCTGTTTGGTGAGCGATCTTTCCTCAAAGCCGGATTAATTGTCGCCATTTTTACGAAATGTATTCCAACATAACAAAAAGTCGTACAATGCATTTCTTATTTATCTGACCTACATAGAGGAGCAGACTGCAGGGCATATCAGCTCAGTCCTTTCGCTGAATAAAGGATAAAGCAGAGGAAACAATGCACCCAAGCAAATTACTTGATTTTTCAAAACGCACAACATCCAAAATGTTTTGCAAATGAATATACCATGAAACTACTGCATAATAAGCATGTATGAACAGGCTGCAGGTAGTCATGTCAAAATCAGAAAATTGTAGGAGGCGATGCTTTGTTTTTAAATTCCATTTTGAAGATATCAGTATGTTTGAGGAGGAGAACATGGGCATTAGGGTTCAGGACACTGTTCATACCGCTTATGTATAAATGTCTATAAATGTGTTGCGAAAAAAATATCGGGTGTGAAAAGAATTGATAGGTATCTTCCACTTTTATAGACCCGTAAGTGCCTATCCCACTTGAATATTGCTTTGTTTTAGAAAGTATTAGGTTGATCGAGAGAGACCATAGTGCCCATATAGCTCCTTGCTAGGTTTATGCAAGTACTGGGAAGACTACACTTCACATTATTGCTGAAGTGCTCCTAGATTTGCGGTTATCAAATGAGGAGAAGCCTGTCACTCGCACATGGAACGGAGAAATAGCAGAAAAACATATAAATTATACCTATATTTTCTTCAGTACTTCGATCTACATGTAAACACCATATGGGAAGTAGGCAGCTGGAAGCTAATCTGTTTCTAGCTTTTCAAGTGCAATTATTGAATTTGACCGAACCCATTATCAAATTACTTTTTGAAGTTACAGTATTTACGGTCCGACCATACCCCACACCTTTTCATGGCAACACGTGTGTTCATCCTGCTCTTGAATAGATTTAGCCTGTGCAGCTGGGAGTTATTCCTAATTTTAATGAATGGACTTGATCGAATTCAGGCTATTCTGCTTTTGATTTTCTAATTCTAATGAATGAGCCTGACCGAAATCATTATCACATTAATTATTATTTAAGTTATTCTCCCACCATAAACAAGCCCTCTTTATTCATGGCTAAAAGTAAATGGTATTGTTGTGGACGTCTCTCTCCCGCACGGTGAAAGATATCTACCTGGGTCTTACATCTCAAGGCGCAGGGGATTATGTAGAGATTCTTGAGAGCAAAGTTAGAAATGGTATACAGAAAAAGAAGGAGATTCTTGACAGGAAAGTTAGAAATGGTATCCCAAAAAAAATGTTGTTATATTCTTTTTTATCCTTTTCAACTGTAATAATTATTTATTTATTTTTTATTTTAGAAAAAAATTAAATACTTAAAATTAAAATTTATTTATAAAATATATTATAATTAAAGATAAATATTAAGGATTGTTTTATAAGATATATTATTTTAATTTCACATCTTTTAAATGATGAAAAATCAAAATATTTTCAGATATAAATTTATAATAATAATAATGATAATTTAATTTTAAGGTCACTATTAAGCTAAACATCAAATTGGTGTATGAGACTACGTTATTCAAATACTGAAATCTATTGAATACCTTACCTCTCTTTAGATTTGAACTTCTGACTTTTTAAGAGGAAACACATATTCTTAATCACATTTCCTTACTTTTCTTTGTAATTCCAAAAAATTGATACTAATAAATTTAATTAAACTAATTAAATATAACAAATAAATTATTATAAATAATATTTTATGTTTAATTAATATAAAATGCCTCTCCCAATAAAGAATAATGTGATAACCATCTTTTATATAAATGTAGAGCTAAAATGTCTTTTCATATTATACTGTGAACATATCTATGACACTTCTAATAAATTATCCACCCTCCATTATTTCAAACATGATATAATTTTGTCATGGTGTGTATACTAAATTAAATTAGATTATTTTAAATTGTATTTTTATAAAAAGTTATATTATTTTATCTAAAATGAATGTGACATATATAGAATGAGTGCTTCACTTCCATCCGTTGAAATTAAATATTTTAATTTTTTGAAAAATGAAAACATGTCATGATAAAAAATAATATAATCATTATGATTAAAAAAAACATTTTTTTTATTTTAATAATAAAGTAAGTATTAGAAAATAATTTTCTAAAGATTCAATTCAAGATAATAATGATCTCTTATAACATATTAGTAACAGTGCAAATCTTGAAAAACAATAATTTATTGACTTGAAAGAAAGATTATAATTACTTGTAGAACTAATTGTGAAATATGATATATGTAAATGAAATGTAAGAATATAATTTTCTTTTGGAATATATACTTTTAAATTGTGAAATCTCTAATAATAATAGTTTACCCTTCCTACATAATATAATCAATATAATGCACTTTTTTTCATTAGTGAAAAGGTTTATTACCTAAATCATGGAATTTGTGACATAATTCTATATAATTGTAAGAATTTTTTTTTTTTTTTAAGGAAAATATCAACATTCATATTCCATTACATTATTCAATTGCTAAAAGCATTGTACAAAAAGGTAAGAACACACAAACTTTACTAACTAGAGTAAAATTACTCAATTAATATACATGCCATTTGTGAGTATTCAAAATTAATCATCATTGTGTACCTTTTTCCCCTCATTTTAACCTCTTGAAAAAACAACCACGATAATTAATGGTTGGTGAGAACATGACATAACATAATTCATAGAAGGAACCAATTCCTTATTAGAATCAAGGGTATTGGTTTCATGTAGTATTTTTTCTCAACCAAGAGACCCTTCAGGTACATGTACCTTACTCAAGGAGGAAATCCCTATATCCATGTCTTCTACTCTATCCCTTGAGGAAGCATTGAATTCTCCAATATGTGCTTGTGGTTGTTGATTTATTTCATTTTCATGATAATCATTATCTAGCACATGTGGTTATGATTTTCATCATTATGTTCATCATTATTATCCAAATAATTTTTATTTTTTTTATCTGGTCCCTTTTTCTTGGGACAATAAATTCTAGCATGAGGATAGGTAGTTTGTGGGTGTCCCGTAAGTTGCTATACCCATCATTCAAATGTCATGTTTTCATATTTGAAGACCTGAATATATTAAAAAAATTCCCATTTGAAGATCATTTTTTCAAAATATCCTTGCTAAGATCTATCTCAACACAAGGGGAGAATATGTACACAATCTCACTATTTCTCTCTAAATATTTGATTTTATATAAGTCCCCAAAGTATTATTGATCTGGATTATTTTCGGCACAAAATGAGAGTGGACATATAATAAAGCAATGTACAAAGATATCTCAGATATCTAATAATATGACAGAAATGTATCAGGGATGAAACCATAAACATAGAGATACAGTAATACATAATTTTCTATTAATGAGAGAAAATGTACAAAGACTGTAAAAGTACATAGTGAAAGACTCGCTAGAATGGTGGCAACTTATCTCTGAGAAGAGATGTGTCCGCTACTCGCATTCCCAAGAAGATGATTTTACAATGAGTCTCCAAAGGAATTTTTATCATAAACAAAATCAAAAACCCTAATCCTGAAAGATGAAAAGCCAACAGGTTTGAGAAACTCGTTTTTGGTAGTTCGGTGTATCAACTTCCTAGGGGCGTAACTTTGGCATACAATCTTCGTTTCGGGCACACGATAGCTCTTTGGAAATGTATCGTCGAGGAGATTCATTTTTGAGGCTCAATCATGCCTTCGACTATCATTGAGAAGCTCGATCCCGAAAAACCTTCATTTAGGCCCTCAAAATGGCCCCAAAAGTTAAAAATGCTAAAAATAATAAATTGCCAAAATTGCCAGAAAATTGTTTTAAGAGAGTTGGAAAAGGTGGGTGGCCACTAATATCCTCCTGGATCAATCATCCCTCCTTAGGAAGAAATGATCTCTATTGTGTTGATGAGCTGCTTGCCTTGTTGGAGAAGTTGCGTTGCTTAGCTTGTTGAAGGTTGTCTCGAACATGTGGCTCGAAGGGTTGGACCTTTTTAACCAGTCTGGCTACATGAGATGCCTATGTGCAGAAGGAATATTTACACTTTGCTGCAATCTTTTCGACCTTCTCATGTTGGATAGAAGGTGTTTGGGCCGAGGCTATAGTGGTTGCAATATCCTTTTGTTCACCTTTTGAACAGATTGTGAAGAAGCTGAATTTTGTAGTATGAGATACTACCTTGCACAACCGTTTAGGTGGAACAATCGTCGGAACTACCTTTGGTATTATGTAGAGATGACCCCCCAAAGAAACATTGACATTGCGGGATCGAGACTCATAAAAAACATGGTGCTTCCACATATATGGTTGGCCCAACAGAACATCACATACATCCAGTGGGGAAACATCACATAATACCTCATCCTTGAAGAGCTGGATGCCATATAACAATCGACATTGTTGGTTGACACCAATATCTCATCCCTGACGAAGCCACCCGATGTTGTATGGTTGCGAGTGTGGTGTTGTCAACAATCCCAACTCTTTGACGACTTGTACTGAGATGAGGTTCTTTTGGATTCCATTATCAACAATAAAATGCAGCGGGGTCCCCTTCACCCACATCTGTGAATGAAAAAGGCTCTCCCCCTATTCAAGATCTGTTGGTTCTTTTGGTTGAATTTTTGCGGTCACGACAATAGCAGTGGGGTTTGCGTCGATGATCTGTCTTTTACTAGTATTTTCAGAATTAGATTCAAAATCAAGATTCATCTCCTTGTCTTTGATCTCGGCCACCAATGACTGTTTTGAGCGACATTCCTCGGTGTTGTGCCAAGGGATTTTGTGGAAATCGCACCATTTTCCGATGGCCTTCTTTGTCTTCCCCTAACCCTTCTTTTCTTGTGGCTTGGGATGGTTTTCGGAAGACTGTTTGTTAGGGATATCTTTATCATACTTTGGTTGTTGCATATTTGCATAACCAAACTCCCATTTGTTTTGGTGCTTAAATTTCTGCTCAATTTTAACAACATATCGATAAGCAACACCGAGTGATGAGATATCCAGAAAATCCATTTCAGTTTGGATGTATCTATGTAGAGCTCCACGGTATTTCAGAACCAAATGTCGTTCAGAGTCTTTGATACCCAACTTGGTGCTCAAGGTATGGAATGTATTGGTGATCTATGAACATGCTTGCCCCCTCTCTTGCTGCAGTGTGTTCCATCTGATGTACCACTCCTCATAGTTGCCAACATGGTAATACTATTCCTTTTCCGCATCCACAAAAAAATCCCAAGTCCACTCAGCCCCATATATTCCAGACTCCTCTATGGAACTTTGCTCCTAGTAAATTTCTCACCAATGTTTGACATGGGGGAGATTTTTAAGGAGTGCAAAGGTGATATTTTCCCTGTCGAAAAAATTATGAAGAAATAAATAACCTTCTAACAGATTTAACCATTTGTATAGCTCATTCACATCTATCTGACCTTCAAATACGGGTATATAAAAATACTCATAAACAACATGGTGCTTCCACATATATGGTTGTCCCAAGAGAACATCAAAGCCATCCAGTTGGGAAACATCACATAATACCTCATCCTTGAAGGGTTGGATGCCGTATGAAAATCGACATTGTTGGCTGACATAGATATCTCATCCCTAGAGACACCACCCGATGTTGTATGGTTGCGGGTGTGGTGTTGTCAACAATCCCAACTATTTGACAACCTCTGCTAAGATGAGGTTCTTCTGGCTTCCACTATCAACAATAAAATGCAGTGGGGTCCCCTTCACCCACATATGTGAATGGAAAAGGCGCTCCCCCTCTTCAAGATTTGTTGGTTCTTCTGGTTGAATTGTTGTAGTCATGACAATAGCAGTGGGGTCTACATCGATGATCTGACTTTTACTAGTATTTTCAACATCATATTCTGAATTAGGGTTCGGCTCCTTGTCTTTGATCTCGGCCACCAATGACTGTTTTGGGCGACATTTCTTGGTGTTGTGCTAGGGGCTTGTTACAGGGAAATCCCCCTGTGAACAATTGGATTCTCTCTTGGGCTCTAGACTCCTAAGTCCAAGATATAAAAATGCTATTGTGGACACTAACTTTCCTTTGCATGAAGCTAAACTGTTCAAAGAAGAAGAAGGAATAAGGGTAAATACCTTTCACCAACGTTTGTCCTTGCTCGATCCAGGATGATATTGATCTTCAAGTTCTTTAGAAGGTCCTAAAATACAATGAGAAACAACAACGAGACATACTTCCTACTCTACCATGATTAGCTTCATAATGGATCTATGAAAGAAACAAGTTCATGAAACGTACACAAACTTTAAAGGAAACATGCCAAGCATAGATTTATATTAATGAAAACAAAGTGAGTTTCTTACAACCATGAATGTAGGTGAAACAACTTCACCAAGCTCTCTTTGTCCATACCCTTTCTCAAATAATCCACACACAGAATGTTGATGCTTCAATGATATCTCCCTTATGAGATCATAAGTTTGATACTTCACAATGTGTCTCCTTTCACCATGAAGAGGCCTCCTTATATAGACTTGGAAATGCCTAACCACTTAAGAGATTCTTGGGATAAGTTGAGGATTCTTCTCCTTTAGTTATGGATCTTCCCTGATATCGAGCCTTGACCTCAGATTTGAATCCAACCAACTCTATATATGAAGGGATTCTTCCCTGATTTCTCTCAACAACCCAAAGATTCTCTCAAAAAAGGCGAGTGCTCCCTCAGAATGGGGAACAGAGCATTGGAACGCTCCCCCAAAAGAGGCCACAGAGCGTTGGCACTCCTTGACAGTGTATAGGGGATCGATGCCTTCAAAAATTGTTTTTTTAGTGGTTTTTTTAGTGGCAAAAGACTTGTACTCTTTTTCAAATGACTTCTCCTCTTCAAAACTAGTCTTTTGAGGTGTCTTAAGTGTCCTTATGATTTCGTTAGAGACACGACATAGGAAATATGGCAATATGATGTTTGTGACAATTGCGACACTAGTAATGACGACAATGGGTCATCATTGAAGTGAATAATTTTTATGTGTAACACGACCTTTTTTGAAATAACACCATTTTATGGTGTCCTTCTTTGTGTTCCCATGACCCTTCTTTTCTTGTGTCTTGGGATGGTTTTCGGGAGACTGTTTGTTAGGGTTGTCTTTATCATACTTTGGTTGTTTCATATTTGCAGAACCAAACTCCCGTTTGTTCTAGTGCTTAAATTTATGCTCGATTTTAACAACATATCGATAAGCAGTGTCGAGTGATGAGATGTCCAGAAAATCCATTTCAGTTTGGATGTATCTTTGTAGAGCCCCAGGGTATTTCAAAACCAAATGTCGTTCGGAGTCTTTGATACCCAACTTGGTACGCAAGTTATGGAAGGCATTGGTGAACTCTAGAACAACTTGGCCCCTCTCTTTCCACAGTGTGGTCCATCTCATGTATTGGTCCTCATAGTTTCCAACATGGTAATATTGTTCATTTACCACATCCACAAAAAAATCCCAAGTGGGCTCGGCCCCATATATTCCAGACTCCTTTGTGGAACTTTGATCCTAGTAAGTTTCCCACCAATGTTTGACATGGGGGGGAGATTGAAGGAGTGAGAAGGTGATATTTTCCCTTTCGGAAAAATTATGAACATAGAAATAACCTTCTAACAGATTTAACCATTTGTCTAGGGAATTTGCATCTATGTGACCTTCAAATTAGGGAATATAAAAATTAACCTATACCTTGAAAGGAGAATTGATTCAAAAGTGTTTGTTTGATGAATATGCACCTATTTCTATCGACAGGTGTTGAAGGATGTGGGAAAAATTCTCCATCATTTCGTCCCTATGTTCCATGAGAGCTTTCTCAAGCAACAAATTGATAGGATCATCTGCTCTGTCGTTTTTCTTTTCTTCCGCCATGGATGTTTTCTTGGGCATGTGCGAGATATTTTATTCAAGAGAGACAGGCTCAACACCGAAATTTCTATACTTGGACCTCACCGGGGACATGCAGTTAAAAAAAACAAACGACAAAGAGCAGCCTGCTCTGATACCACTTAAATGGATTATTTTCCGCACGAAATGAGAATGGAGATATAATAAAGCAATGTACATAGATATCTCAGATATCCAATAATATAAAAAAAATATATCAGAGATGCAACCATAAAAACAGAGATACAGTAATACACAATTTTCTATTAATGAGCGAAAATGTACAAAGACTGTAAAAGTACAAAGTGAAAGACTCGTTAGAATGGTGGCATATTATCTCTGAGAAGAGATGTGTCTGATACTCACATTCGCAAGAGGATGATTTTACAATGAGGCTCCAAAGGCCTTTTTATTGTAAAGAAAATCCAAATCCCTAACCCCAGAACATGAAAATCCAACAGTTTTGAGGACCGCATTTTGGGTAGTTTGGTGTATGAACTTCCTGGGGTTGCAACTTTGGCATACAATCTCCGTTTGGGGCCCACAATATGTCGTTGCAAAGGTATCATTGAGGAGATTCATTTTGGGCACTCAATAATTCCTTCGAGTATCATTGAGAAGCTCTATCCCGAAAAACCTTCATTTAGGCCCTCAAAATGGCCCAAAAAGTTAAAACTGGTAAAAATAATAAATTTTCAAAATTGCTAGAAAATTGGGTTGAGTGAGTTGGAAAAGGTGGGTGGCCACCGATATCCACCTGGATCAATTCTTGATACCCTCAAAAACTAAAAAATACCAAAAATACAATGGAAAATTGGGATGTCCAACCCAAACTAGCATTAACATAACTCACATAGAGTAGGATCAAATTCTAGGAACCAAGTAATTATAAAAAATGATTATCTTGCCGAGAGATAGTGACCCTCATCAAACATTGCGTTATAATAAAATTGATCATAGAAATATTTAACATAAAGTAACCTTTGGAGAAAAGAGTGACCTCACACTTATTTGTCTAAGTCAAGTGGATGCACTTATACAAGGTCAATGTAGGAGGCCAAACACCCTTTAAATCTACAAATAAATACATATTTTTTATAAATTAAATCTAGATGTGTTACCTTCGGCAATGAAATATCCACCAATGATACCTCTTTAGCATGATCCACTATATAGAAACTAGAAATAGGATAATACTTTGAAGTATTTAGAATTGTAGATTTATTTTTTAACTGTGCATCCCTAAAACACATAGGTTTTGAGGTTGAAGGGATATTAATTCTCATCACTCCTCCCTAGAATTATGATACTCGCATAAGAGATGCATATTTAACTACACTATAGTAAGACAACGGGATTAAGTCCTAAGGTTCTTTACCTAAAAAAATTAAATGTTACTCGCCAACATGAATATTTTGTGATAACTTCAACTTTTTATTGATATCCATCACATAATTAGTAGAATTCACCCACACAATTCAGGACTTCCTATAAATAGTCTTTATCATTATTTGAAAATTTTCCTTTGCAACATGAACTCCATACTACTATTGACTAAACAACCTATCTTCAAGCACTTGAAACACAAATCATATCGAAAGAAAAATACCATAAATCTTATACTATTATTTTATACTATTGACCTTTAATGTCAAACTACAATTCTGTGAACATTTATGAAAAAATATTTCATGAAACACTTGACATGTTGTCTTGATTACCTTAGATTCCAAAGAGAAATATCAAGGAATTTCAAAAAATTCTTTGCATTTAAAATCCCACCCACCCCTCATGTCCTTGAAATTTTAAATAAGGAAGGGACATGATTGCTAGTAGGTTTGTCTTGAATTTTGTTTACTCAACTAGCTATTGTCAACATCTTTCAAGGAAGAGAAGTAGTTCTAACTAAGGGATTTCTATGGATGTATTTGTAATGGAATTTAGTACTAATATTTCATTACCAATTACCTATAGCTATGCCACCATCAATATTTGTTTGAAATGTTAGAAAGACTAGGTCTTATCCTAGACATAGGCATTTGTTGTTATCATGTGGTCATGAAATCATTGTCTCTTTAATTTGTTAGTGGGAATCCCCTTAGATTTGATACGTTCAAAGTTCAATACTCTTTGGAAATATTGGATCATCCACAAATGTTAGTATTCTTGTGGTCATTGAAGAGCGATGAAAGGTTTTGAACCAATGATTTTTTTTTAGGAAGCATGTGGGATTGATGAATTTTACAAAGTATTCAACACCGGAGGGTTGAAATATTCACAATGCATTCAATACCAAAGATGAAGATGCTCCTAATGTAACACACCCGACCACCCAGGCTGGGTTATTCCACCAAAAATATTTCATGCTCTGATACCATATTGTAACATACCCAACATCCAACTGGGATATGCCACACAAATATTTTTGAACTATTTGCAATTACAATATATACACACAGAAACTGTTGTGGAAATTTATATATATAACTTAAAGCATACAAATGCATTTTGTAAATGAAAAGATTCATACAAAGATAATAGTAAAAATAAACATTCATCATAGACATACAATACCCATAAATATAAAGACAGGTATAAAGCACACAAGAAAAACCCATAAAAATAAACACATAAATAATAATGCAACATATAAATTAACACACAATTGACACTTATCTTGGTAAGAACATCACGAACTGAGTGTAGACCTTCCATGAACCTCACAGCCTTAGACCATGATTATCATCACTCTCAGCAATGGGTCACCCCCTAGATGGGACTAAACTCCACCCAGGCAAAGGGATTCCTAACCCAGGATGATGTATCTCAGACAACAAGAAAGACTCTGTCATAGGTTCCAAATCAAACTAACATCCTACAATCTGTCATTCCCCACACGCGTGTACCACCCTAGGAAGTGTGCCCCTTCTCTGCTCAACAGTCCCTCAGTTTCCCCACATCCCTTCCAAGTCTTCAACAACAGGCCGAAAAGGAAGTATCGGAGCTCTGTAGCTGCAGTATGGCACCTTATGGAAATCAATTTCTAGAAATTCTCTCACCCAGAGATAAATTGCCTACGGGCCTGAAAACCCGCCTCTTCAATGTCCCATGGGCTTACCAACCTGCTTCTTTTGTCCAACTCCAAATATAACCAGGTACAAATATAGGTATGTGTACAGATATGGGTACAGGTACACGTAGAGTGATGGTAACAGAAAGGTACAGAGGACAACTAAATAAGTGAGCAAATGATGGTGGAAGAAATGAATGGGAAAATGAGCTAAGTCCAAACTATATGTAGGCATGTTCTCAACTTGACACTTGTCATGTTGGGAGGTACTTTGGCCCACTTGTCCCCATCCTTAGAACTTAGGATAAAATAATTATCCATACTTTATACTTTAAGGAATATTAATATAATATTCCTTTTTGGCTTAAGCTCCCTAGCTTAGCCCTTATCCTTAACTTTTATCCCCCCCTTTCCCTAACTAGTGAAGTTTAGTCCCCCATACTCTTTTATTTTGCTTGGTCTACATGAAATGATGTATTATATTAAAGATAATGCATATATAAAAATAGGATCACTGGCCTTTAACATCTAGGTTCTCTAGCCCAATTCCACACATAAGCCTCCTATCTTATAATAACTAGCTCACTAGCCTATAAAACACAACATATACACAACGAATCCCTAGCCTCCAAAAAGCATGCACTTAAGTTTGTTGCACGTTGTATCTTGGAATGTGAAGACTTCATCATTTTAGTGCGTAGTAAATGTGCGCACTATACCATGGAAGGTCCATACAAAAATGATATCAAACATCTCACCAGCTTAAGTACATTTTCATTTAGATTTACAATTGGGCTCAGCCTAGGGGTATTACAACTCACCAAGTGTTTGTGATCCATATTGGATTAGCATATATATATTTTTATCTATATTTGTACTTTAGAGGTGGAAAATCTAGAGGAATTTTCTTGCAGGGTCCATTTTAGTGGTAGGTCCCAATTTTCAAATTTAGGGTCTTAAACCTTCTAGAATCATTTTAAGGAATCAAACAACATTTTTTAGGGTGAAAATTTTGCACGCGTAGATTTCATCCCATTGAATTTTCTATACATAGTGAGACCTTTCCAACGGTGTGAAAATCACCTCATTCAAAGCTAGCAAGTGGAAGTTATGCCTTTCAAAAGTTGGCGTACCTTGTTAACCACCATGTTACCAAGTGGATGCCACATTAGCTCACATTGATCACACATCTCTCATATCCATGTGTGGACTTCTAAGAATATTCTGAAAGGTACAAAACCTAATACTAATTGAGTGTTGAGACATGCAAAAACCCTAACCCTATATGTATATATGAGGTTATGTTAAATACTGCGCCATTAGGAGGAGAAAGGGTTCCATTGCTTATCATTATACTTGTTCCATAGTTTAGAAGGGAATCTAGGAGTGGGATTTGCAATCATAATAGAGGAGGAAGAATATTTTGTAAAGTCCATTAAGGTGATAGTGTCAAAGGAAACTCTAGAGTGAGTGCCTCTTTGTTTATAATTGCATTTGTATAATTGAATAAAATATAACATACTATATGCCTCACCTTCGACATGGGTTTTATTTGATTTTGGGTTTCCAAAAATACATATTGTATTCATTTCTATGGATGGTGTGTTAATTTTCTCGTTATTTATTTTTCATATTTTAGTTATTTTCATAAATTTGAGCAATAATCTACTGCTAAAAAACGTAATATCTAACGAACTAAACCTACATATTAATATATTTTAGTATAATACAAAATCTCTTTTGGAAAATTGTTCTAATGGAATATCCGTGGTATTTTATAAATCATATTGGTCCCATAGTAGTATTCCTTTTGGTATTTGTGGAAAGTTGCATGATCCAAGAGTTGTCTTGAGAAGGAAGTTGTAGAACCCTATCCATGGAAAATGAGTCTAGTCATAACAACTCTCGGGATGTAGTAGAAGGGATATTTGTAAGGGTTGAAGATAAATTCATTGATATCTCTAACAACATCACCCTCCTCATAAAAACTCTCGCAAACAAGTTTGGACCTTTTAGGGAGGTTGGTGGATCTAACTTAGAATTTGAATGAGATGAGAAACCAAGAGACAATGAAGACCTAGAAAAGTATTTTAATAAAGAGGATCTAAAAGAGAATCTAAGATCAATTTCTAATATTCCTTCACAACCCCTATTCAAAATTGAACAAAACGTGGACATCAATCCCTTCTCAAGATGATATCAATTCTATTAAGTTAAATCATTGGTTGCAACAACTAGAAGTGTATTTTAGTGTCCATAATATATATGAAGAGTAGAATGTTTTGTTTACCAGAGTGAAACTAAAGGGACATGAACTAACTGGGTGGGAAATCCACACAAAGATACATAGGTTGGAGAGTGATCCACCAGTAACTAAGTAGGAGGAATTTAAAACACTCATCAACTATCACTTTTACCATATTGTGTATTTGGTGGACCGAAGGATCTATTGGAATCACTTTAGGTAGAGGTAGGGGAATAGTGTGCAAGAGTACACCAATGAACTTAGGAAGATGGGAATCATGTTGGGTATCTCTCCCAAAAACCAAAACATATTCCTCAAGTATTTGGGGGGGTCGACATAGTCATTTGTGAAAGAAAGAGATGTTATTAAAAACCGATACTATTGATGAGGCATGTTTGCAATGATGGTACCTGGAGAGCGTAAGGCACAATAAAGGAAATTCAAGTGTTTCTAAGAAGAAATTCCACCAATATTCTTCTAAGGAGGGGAACAAGAAAAGGAAAGGAAAAGCTAAGAAAATTATAGCTACTGCACATCAGTAGAAGGATGAAAAAAAACAATCCAACCATTTCATTGATGGTCACACATAAGATATGTGTTGAAAGCTACATAGAAGGATGAATCCTAAGAACCATGAGAAGGATGCCAAGAAGAAGAAATTGTTGGGTACAAATTCATGAAATGATGTAGAGAGATTTTGGGACGTGGATGAGAATATTCTCTACACTTAAGTTTGTAAGAAGGTGAGTATGAGTATCCTTAATCACAAAGAAGATAATCATATGACACAATTCTTCCATATTAATAGTTAGGTCAAAAATACCATGTTAAATGCTCTATTCGATTCTAATTCATAGGTCCACCTCATAGAAAATGAGTTGGTAAACAATGTTGGATTAAGGGTTCATGATAATAAGAACCTGTATCTATTGGGATGGGTGAATAATGATCCATAGATTAGATTCACTAAACAATCACTACTACATTGGGTGCAAATTACGACGAAATATTACGACAGTTTAAAATTTCACCGTATTGTTTTTGCATTTTTTGGACTAAATATACTTTTTTATTTCAGGGTCCAAATGTTGGTCGCTCTAGTGACCAACCTTCCAAGTTGGTCGTTTTAACAATGAAATTTTGTCGGTAGAGCAACCAACCCCCAGTTAGTCTCTATAGCGACCAACAATGGCACGTGTGAGAATCAACGATCATTTACGGCAAATTAATCCTATATATATCTCAGTTGCGACAAATTTGCTATAGTTGTGACAATCATTTTCTACAGTTGCGAAAATCATTCAGGTGTTCTGATCCAATGGTGTTCTAGTTTTTTTATGAAATCTTGATTTCAATTCTCTTTCAAGAAGAGAAACATTGAATTGATTAGACTCTACATAGCTGATATTTTGAAGGTTAGTATTGGAAAAAAAGTTGTGTGATTTAGTAATTTGGTGCTATTGAACTATTTTATGGTTTATTTTCACTCCTTAAATCAAATTTTATGGTTTATTTTAACTCCTTAGAAAGATTTTATGGTTTATCCACTTTCAATAGAGTAAAAAGATTATTTATTCAGCTACAATCACTCTAATTAGATTCAATCACTCTAATTTTGTTCTTATATTTCATGGAACTTCTTGAATATCTAAGTATCCTTGCCTTAATAAATTTACATTTAGGGTTTCCTCCTTGAGTTGGAAAAGAACCAACTAGAAGTGAAGAGCAGTGGCTTTTTTGTTGCTATTGGGCATCGGTACTCTTGTGTATCCCTAAATCTACCCTAATTTTTATTAGGGACTTAATATTATATAGTATGATTTTGGTTGATAATAGATCCACCTCCTCTTATTAATGTTTCATGCTTTTAGGATTCATGTTGTCCCTTATTTTTTCTGAACATGCTGTATAATTTTCATTACAAATATCTAAATATATACCAAATTCTTTGAATAGATTTGTATATTGTACTTATAATGTTTCAATGGATTTGTTGTAATAGGTAATTACAATGTCAACTCCAGACAAGAAAAAAGAGCCTGTTATGTTAAAGCGGCACATGGTGATTCATGGTGATGGGAAATGTTATTGCCCTTGTTGTGAATGGAGAAGTTTTAATGGAAGAAGACTACCTTTAAAAATAGTTGAAAAACATTGTAGGGAGAATGGGCACATTGAAGGGGGCAATGAATATTGTCCCATGGTAAGTAATTAGTTATTATAGATCTTTAAGGGTATTATACATTAATTGTTTTTTTTTTAATTTATCTTTCAAAATAATATTTTTGATATACTCTAACTGTATTTTATTGCTTCCATTGTTTTTATTAAAGAAAAATCATCCTAAGAATGTGATGTCGCCTAGTAGGAGATGTTTTCATAGAGATAATACTGAAGAACAAGATGAACTTAATCGTGTGGATAATGGTGATCACATTACTCCTATGGAAAATGATGATATTAATAATACAATTGATGATGATGGGACAAATAGATCGATCCAAGACATTTATAATGCTCCAATGGATGATGATGTCAACATGGAGGAGGAAAACTTGCAGGATGATAATGATGACAGTGATGAGGACAATGATGATGAATATATTTTTGATAAACCTATCCTTCAAAATGCCATTGAATCCCTATATGAAGGCACAACAAAAGTGTTCTCTCTATTGTAATGTTGTTGGTCAACTTGAAGGTATCAAATGGTTTTTCAGACACATGTATGGCACTGATCCTAAGGTAAGAAACATAATTTTACAGTTTTATGCAATTTTCAACTTTTATTTTATTTTATTTTTAGTGTCAATTGATGTCTAAATTAAGTATGCAATATTTATAATGATTAATATAATTTTCATTATTGATTTTTTTTTTTTGTATATTGTTGTTGTAGGTTGATATGTGAATATTTCTTACCATCACCAAATAAGTTACCTCGCACATGCCAAGAATTATCTGCCATTCTAAAAGAAATTGGAATGGAATATCAGGCTATTGATGCATGCCCCAATGATCACATAATATATTATGGACAATATGCATCTGAATCAAATTGCCCACAATGTCAAATTAGTAGATATCGAACTGATTAGATAATAAAAAAGGTGCCTCACAAGGTTCTTCGTTATATTCCCATAATTCCATGCCTGTAGCGACTATTTAGATGTCGGAACATAGCACAATTTATGGATTACCATGCACGGAATAGAAGTGAAGATGGTGTTCTTCGAATGCCTGCAGATGGTTATTTATATAAAAATATCGAAGAAAGATGGCCAATTTTTAAAGAAGAACCTCGTAATGTTAGGATTTCATTGGCAGCTGATGGTGTAAATCCATTTGGTGAGCTCAGTTCTATCTACTTGGTGTGGCCTGTTTTTGTTATAAACAATAACCTTCCTCCTTGGATGTCAATAAAGAGAGAGCATACAATGTTGGCAATGATTGTTCCAGGTATATTTTTATAATGATATTGTTTTTTTAATGTTTAACATTTCATTTGTCTTGTTCATTGCACAATTTCATATATGTATACAAGGTGTAGTAATTATGTGTATTTTTTAACCATTTAGGTAAGTACCAAGTGAAATATATGAATGTATATATTGAGCCTCTTGTCGATGAGCTATTAAAGTTATGGGATGACATCACTATGTATGACATCTCTAGACCGATAGGTCAAAGAGGATTTCAATTCTATGGGATTCTTACATGGAAAATTCACGATGCACCAGGACTAACACATTTTTGTGGTATGTAACACACTATTGCACTTAAATAAGTTAGATGTTGATGAAATTATAATGTTTGTTTTTTAAATAATTTCTTGTTATATAACTAATGTTGTGATTGATGCGTATCTTCTAGGTTTGTAAACAAAGGGTAAATTTGCATGTCCAGTTTGTGGTCCTAGGATGAGATCTAGTCATTCAAGAAGTTTAGGAAAGGAGGTGTTTGATGAATATAGGCACTTTCTCCCTAAGAACCATAGGTATCGAAAAACTAATAAACATCTTTTCAATGGTAAAGAGGAGAGTGGGATAAAACCATGAACAATGACACCACACCTATGGAAGTTGGAATATAACAGATCAAATCGTCAATATAAGTCAATCTTCATAATCGTATGCAATATATTACATTTTTTAATTGTGTTTAATTCTCATGTCTACTGTGTATAATCTTACAATTGTTGTGTTAATTTCATTTATGTGACATATAGTTGGTCGTCAAGGAATTGATCTGCTTCCACGATGAATGAAAAGTTTCCCCAAACAATTCAGTAGGTTTCCCTACTATGAGCAACTAGAAATAACTCATTTGTTCGACATAATGCATATCGGGAAGACTGCAACATAAATGTTGTGGAGAATCTTAGATGGAAGGGGTGACAAAGAAAAAAATTATAAAATTTGTAGTGACATTCAAGAAGCCAATCATGCAATGCTAAATATTATTGATTTAAATAGGACTAATGGATTCGATCGAAATAGCCTCCCATGTTTATTTAAAGAAGATGAAAGCAATGTTGTAAAAGAGCTCATTCAAAAAATTAGATTTCCAACAGGATTTGCTTCAAACATCAAGAATATATTAACAAAGAAAGGTGAATTTGGTGGGTTAAAAACTCATGACTGGCATACCTTCATCAAGGTAATTTATTTCGTATATTTGTTATATATTGGTAAGAATCGATGTAATATTTTTAAATTTTGTAAATATATTGTTAATATGAAATCAAAAATTTATTAATGTGCCATTGTTTTGTTACAGTATGTGCTACCTCTATCTTTGCCCGATAACTTTGACAACAACGTAAAACAAGTTATATACGACCTTGGAAAATACATGAGGTATATAACGATAGATGAATTACATATTATTATTTATATGTAATAAAAATGTTGTAGAAGTTTTTGATGACATATGTTTTACTTGTAATATTCATGTATACAATATTGTCTTTGTTGAAACATATTTTGTTCTCATAACATTTGTAGGTGGTTTTCATCTAAATAAATCCATAAAGAAGATATAAATTATTGGAAGAGAGAAATTCCTCGTTTAATGTGTGCAATGAAAAAGTATCTACCTCCAACATTTTTCAATGTGCAAGAACACTACCTCATACACCAGGTCGAGGATATTGAATTGTGTGGACCTGTACACACAAGGTCAATGTGGATGGTGGAGAGACACTTGAAGTCATTGAAGTCTTTAGTTAGACAAAGAGCACGTCCCTAGGGTTCTATGGTGGAGGGGTATATGGTATATCAAATGTTAGTGTATATTAGTGATTATCTTCCCGATTTAAGGAGGAAAATTAATATGCATTGCATTTGGGGTGTCAATAATGTCAAAATATTTGAAGTGGAGGTCTTGGTCGGGAATGGTAAAATGAGGAAAGTGAAAGGTATTATATTATTTGATTTTTATTTATATTCTATTTCTTCAATTTATATTATACCTCCATCAATTATTATTATTCATTATTCTTACTAATTTATATTTTTTTCATTACAGCTGGTCGAGTGTGGGATGCACTACATTTATACATTTCTAACAATCTTGATTGGATGAAGCAATGGATAGAACAATGTGAATAACATCATGGTAGGTTATCATAGGAAGGGGTGGCTACATTAATTACAATATCTCATAGTAATGAAGATCACAATCTTACATAGAGGGAGATTGATTTAGCATATGGTTTAAAAGATAAATAGGTAAGCATATAAAATTTTACCCCCACTTTTTGTTATTATACAAAATGTTAATGTATTATTTTTTAATATTTATTATGTTTAAATACATTTATGAATTATTAATTTATTTTGTACTTGTCGGGAATATTGCAGTTGAAGCACCACAAATATATGTGGTATAATGGTCAAAAATTTCGCATCAAAAGGGTGGATGATACGAAGAAAACCGTCGATTCAGGGATAACTGCAGTGTTTCAAGTCACTAATATTTCTTTTAGAAGTGACAAACATCCAAGACTAACAGAAAATAGATATTATGGACATTTGGATGATATAATCGAGTGTGACTTCAAATCCTTCAAGATAATTCTGTTTGAGGTCAAATGGTATCGTTTATGGATAAATGAATGTGATCCTGAAATAACTTTTATTCAACATGACAATGGTTTTACCATGTTTAATACAAGAACATTTGAACCGAGTCTAGAAAGTTATGTTCTTCCAAGCCAATGTGAGCAGGTATTCTATTGCGAGGTTCTTGGTAAACTAGGTTGGTCGTTTGCTGTTAGATATGATCCAAGAGGAAGGCCTGTAAAGTATAATGTATCGGAAGAAGATGATATTCAAGAACTAGAAGGTGATACAAAGGAACATGAGGAGGTAGACCATGTATCATCATATGACGAAGTCGAGGAAGCTGATCGACCATATGATGTAGATGATAATGTTCTCAATGACGCTATATCTGATGATGATATTATGGAAAATTATGATAGTACTGATGATGATGTTGATATGGCCAATCCATTCGATGATGATTCTAAAATACCAGATGATGATACAGAATATGATGAGTTGGATGAAGAAGAAGATCAATGATATTCCTACATGTGGTGAGTCATTTGTACTATAGATTTCTTATGTTTTTTTTATTTCATGTAATCTTAGTGTCATTTTTAATTATAGTTGTTAAATCTAGATAGATTGGGTATTGGGGAAATGACAATGTTCATGATGAAGATGATATTGATGATGTTGAGTTTGAGGAAGAAGAATATGAATGATATATACAGGTATGTGTGTTATATAATGATATTTATATGTTTTTATTTTGTATAATATAGTATTTTACATGTTCTTTATTATTTAATATTGGGTATGGGGAAATTGAGAGTGATGTGAGGGGGGGGGGGG
>ML788911.1:345183-395575 GCA_009831015.1 Picea engelmannii | reverse complement strand
CCTAAAAGATTAGCTAAACAATAATTATTTCTTAAAATAACATTAACTAATTATTTATTATTAATTAATTATTCATGATTGTCAAGGATTAATTAATTATTAATTGACTAATTAATTAATTAAGTAAAGGATTAAAGGGGGGGGTTAATAAATTATTTTATTAAATTAAGAGTTACGTACACGGAAAGGGATAAGGTATTAATTCAAAGGGGTAAGACATTAAATATAGGATAAAATAATAAATAAAGGGGATAAGGGGCATTAATGATGAAAATATAAGATAAGGTAATAAATGGGTTAGGTAGGGAAGTAAATGCGGGGGAAGTCGATGAAGGAGGAATATGGAGGGGATGGAGGTTTATGGGAGGCCATTCTACGGGAGATTGGGTATTTATTTTGGGGGCTCTGGGATTTGCAGAGAGGAGTGGAGTTTTGGAGTGGGATTGTATTGGTACATGCACCGGGGTTGCTGGAGGTTTTGGGCACGGGGGCCAGGATATCCATATGATATCCTGGAGCTAGGAAGTTACCTAGTTGGCAGGGTGGAACTAGGTTTTGGGCAGTGTCTACAGTGCAACAGTGGTCAACAAGGCAAGTGAACAACCGATGGTTTAACATCAGACCCAGGTATTTAAAATTGTGTATTTGTTTTTATTTTCTATACGATTTTAATATTCGTTGTTAAATTACATGCGTATGTGCTCAAAATAAGGAATATATGGATTTTTACTGTTTTTCTCAATTAAAATAATTTAGTGAATTTACTGAAATTAATATTGTTAGAATTCATGTAATTATTAGACGTAAAATCTATCCGTCCCCTACAAATATTAGTCATTTGACCGACTAACATTCGTCGCTAGCCGAACTTTTCCCTATTGTGAATAGGCTTCTTTTTCCGGTCGCTAGACCGACGAAGATCCATGTGTGGTCGCTAGACCGACGAATGAATTCTTACGAAATTGTTTTTTATCTTGGTCACAAAAACAACTCTATGCCGATGAAAATTCGTCTCTACTTCGTCGCAAAAACATTCAAATTTAATAGTGAATGTAAGATAAATTTTGTTATAAGTGTAGACTTTATTGACGATGTGGAGTTAGATGCAATACCCCTTGACATGTGTGGTGTATTTATTTGAATCCCCTACATGTTTACAATGGATGTGATCTGCATGTGAAGAGAAAACCAATTCCACCTGATCTGAGATGGTAAGTCATACATCATCAATGCACACTAAGGTAAATAAAAAATACATCTAATAAGATCCAACCGAGATAAAGATATGATGAATTCTAGTAAGAAGTATGTATTACTTCTATTAAGATATAATCATCAAGGGGAGGAATCAATAAGAATAAAGGAATCCATGGAGGGAAGTACCAAAGAGTAGAAATAAAAATTGGAGAAGTTGTTGAAGATGTACAAAGGATTTTTCTTGGAGCCTAAAAGGTTGGCACCTAATAGATAATTGTAGAGCAAGATAAAAATGTTTCCGAACTCCCTATTACCAAATATGGTGTTGTATAGGCTTCTTGTTTTGGAAGCAAATGAAGTGAAGAAATAGTTGTATAAGCTATTGGAGGAGGGATTAATTTGACCAAGCACCTCTCTTTGTGGTTTACATGTCATCACAATATCCAAGAAACATGGGACTTGGAAAATGTGTATCGACTATATTGGAACATGATCACAATCAAGAATCGATACCCTCTGCACAAGATCAATGATTTTTTAAACCAATTACAGCATGCCAAGTACTTTTCTAAGTTGGATATTAAATTGCGATACTACCATGTATGTGTTAAAGAATAAGACACTTGGAAGACCACCTTCAGGACAAGGGAATATTTTTATGAAGGGATGGTAATTCCTTTGTTTTATGTAATGCATTAGCTACATTTATGCAATTGATAAATGATATATTGTGTCCCTATTTACAATAATTTGTAATAGTGTATTTGCATGACATATTGGTTTATATCTATACTTGGGAGGGGAACATTTCACATGTCATGTAGTTTTTAGAGACTCTGAAAAAGCATCACATGCAAGAAAACCTTAAGAAATGTGATTTTTCTCAGCATTCATTGGTGTATTTGGGATATGTGATCAGTGTATGGGAACTCATGATTGCTTCCACAAATATAGTGGACACCATCAAGTGGTCAATTATTACAAATGTAACTAAATTTAGGATATTTGTTGAGACAACACAGTACCTACAAAAGTTCACAAAATTCTTTTCAGTGGTAGTTGCACCACTCCACACCATAATAGCTAGAGGCAAGAGTTTTTAGTGGGAAAAGAGTCATCATAAATTTCTTAATGAGATGAAATGGAAGATCAGTGAAGCACCAATCCTTGCATTGTCTAACTTACATAAGTCATTTAAATCAGATATGGAGATAAATGGATATTCTACGGGGGTGGTCTTGATGCATGGAGGTTAGCCACTATGATATCATTATGAGTTGTTTCATGGGGAAGTATTGGCCTAAACTACATATTAAAAGGAACTATATTCCTTGTTTCAAGTTGTTAATAAGTGGAGGAACCATATGATGGGAAAGGAAATAATTATCCACACTGATCACTAACCATTATAGTATTTGTAGGAATAGATTAAGATTCAACAAACTAGACATTACAAGTGGATGGGGTTTCTACAAAAAAATTATCTTGTCATAAAATATAAGAAGGGTATCACTAATAAAATTGTCGACATTCTTTCAATGTAAACCATGATGAAAAATACCACCAACCTCATCCGACAATCACTGAGCTTTCAACACTCTGTCGCAATCAATATTGAGATTGCTTGTCTAGCCTCAGATCAACATGACCATGCGTTGAAATTTTTCATTTTACCTACAATTATGAATGTCACTCTTTCATTGATAATTCTGCAAGAAATTACCACTATGCGGATATACCTCTACGCAGAAGCATCAATGAACAATGTTGAAGAAATCTTTCATAGAGATTTCTGCGTGAAATTCAATAAACAATGCGGGTGTGTCACGGGTTACTCTACATGCATAATCATGCAACAATAATATCATGTTATAAATATTTATGGGGTGTTCCATTGCACCAAATTGTGACGTCCTATTCCTATGAATACAAATACTCAATAAATATTGTTTTAAACAAAGTTTTAGAACTTGTTGAAATTAATTATGCACTGTCTTCGTGCAATCACATAAACTCATCACTGTACCAAGCTAAATTATACATAGAGTTTAACAATTCAAACACATAGAACAACAAAATGGGAACACATAGAGCGAAAATACCACATGCTATGTTATTTCTTAATATGAATGAAGAAGAAAATTTACATACGAAAACTCATTCCTTCTTGGTCTCTTAGAATTGTGCGATCCACACTTTTACATATTAAATATCACACACTCGCTCCCCTCTGCCTCTTACAATTCTCTTACAATTGATTCGATATATCTCGAGTTGTCGGAAATATCACAAACAAATGAATCTTGAGTTATCTTAAAAAGTTCCTGAACTAGAGATCGGTTCCTAATATTTAGCAACAAACTTAACACCTATGAAAAACAACTCAATATCTAATAAAAAAAACTCAACAAAAATGTCTTTGAGAGAGGTTTTTTAATTATTGCAGATATAATAAAATAAATTAGGGAACCAACTCCCTTGGTAAATGTCTTTGATCGTTGAGATAAATTCTAGAACTTGTTGTCATATGATGCTACATCAGACAGCCAGAGAAGAAAATAACTATTCCTCAGGTCTTCAAGGTCTACACTGTACTTAGAAATTTAAGTTGTTGTCATCCAAGTAACATCCTTTGTTGGTCGAATTTTCTATTTGAACAAGTATTAGAAATACTCTCTGTAATGTACCCAAAATTTTACGTATAAAAAAAATTAAAAATTGATAGGTGCATTAAAACTTCTTTACTTTGTTATACTTGACTATTTTACAACCCAAATCGTCACTATCGGAATACGACATAAGATTAAATGTCTTTACAAGAGACTAAGACAAGGTGGTATACCTTTCCATTAAGACATGCCTATTACAATCATTTAGTACATGTCATAACACTTGTCACAATAGGTTAAGGTTTAGACTATTCATGAAACTGCGATCTGGTTAAGTCATACAGTCTAAAGTAACTCTAACCTACACGGTTTCTACCTTTATCAAGGGATCCAAAAAATTATTTCACTAAGGTTCCACTTCTAAACAAGTCTTAGTAGTCTCCACCTCTTATATAAATGAAGGAGTACTTCAAAATTTATTACAATAATCCCAATTATTTAAGTCCCCTTTCTTTATTAGAACCTTATAATTCCATGTCTCAATAATTATTTAATCGATGTTGTTAGTTATAAGAAACCATTACAATAAAGTTCCTACACCCAAAGTCATACAAGACATCACAATTTTTGAGTTTATACGAATGAATTATCGTATGTCTTACCTGAAGTGTTTAACCTTAATTGCAAAAGTCGGTACAGGTCCCCTGGTAACAACTATACCTTAGCTGTAAGCCCACTCCAAATTTTGCCATTTTTTCCTTAAGTCTTTTGACATAGTAGATGGTGAGATTTAACATACACCAGTTATAAAATGACAGGTTGATTGAATAATGATGTTTCACACTCGCATGACAAGTCATAAATCTAATACTTATTGTCCAGCGTGAAAACCTTCAAATTTAAAGATAAGGATTATCACTAATAGTGTTAGTGGGCTTGGTTCAATGTGCAGTTAATACATGTTCGTAAATAGCATTGAATTCTCTCGTTGCGAGTTATGAGGTTTCTGCATGGTACTGGTTCTAGGTTATCGTGACCAATGTGGATACACCATGTGTGCATATTCACATGGCTCTAGGACCCAAGGAATCCATTCGCCATTAATCTATGATATGAGAGTCACTTGGGTAACTAATGTTCCATTTCTCCTTTGGCTCTTATGCATTTTCGTAAAACCGTCCCGCGTTAACCTCTGCAACACTGCTCTGTGTGTAACCACTGACGATGAGGGGGTTCCTACTCTGTGTAAGGAAAGAAAAAATTACATGTTAGTCTGGTTTCCTCCTATACCGAGTAAGTTCTCAAAACTCTATCACTTGAGTTAACTGTAGAATATATGGAAGGGTGAGTCGTATTTTAAGTTTTTCTCTGTAGCTATATTCTTTACGGTTGCTATTTGAGGGCCTTCCTTTCACTAATATTAACTCTCTGAAGTATTTCCATCCATGCTTTGGATACAATACGTATTTTCTAACTCGTGGCATTTTATGGATTTATCTCTCCCATGAGGTTAAACATCTTTTACTCATGGATTTCACTAACTTGTAATCCATTTTACATAGCCGACTCAGTTTCTTGATTCAGAGATAGTCCTGTAACGTTTGTTAGGGTTTTTTCAACAATAAGTTATCCCCAGTCGTCTCTTTAATATTTTGGCTTGTCTTTTGTTTGGAGTCAGTCATGGCATACCCTTCGTCGAAACTCTCGTGATTAAAACCCTGTTACAGTGACCCTAAAATTCCACATAAGGCATCCTGTGTGAGTCACTGTGTACTAATGCTCTCTGTGTATTCTCTTATAATTATTTTTACAATTTGTGAGGGTTTTTTCGTCAAGGCCAGGACCTCGGTCTTTGTTTCTTAAACTCAATTTTTTTAATTAGGTTGTTCACGATATGATTCCCGCCCGAGAACCCCTTGGTTAAATCTTTCTCTACAGTCATTCCTAAGTTCACTTATGGTATTCTCTGTAGGTATGGGTTTCATTTATAATACTTGGTTTGTATTAAATGACGAGCCTTTGAAACTATCATCTCTTGAAAAGGTTACGTATCTGACTTACTGTGAAAACATTTTCATTCTCGAATTAAAAGTTGTAAAGTCATAAACCAATTCTTGTGGTCGCAGTTAGGATGTGCTTACTGCTGTGTAAAGTTTAATAATTAAATCTATTTACCTTACTTGTACCTGTACATGCATTGTTAAAATCCTGAGACTCCCACTGTGTATAATTATTCTAGAACTTAAACAAATTTAACGGATTTACCCTTACTCTCTGTTCTGGAATTCTGTGTTTAACTTGACTAATTTCACTTTGTTCGCGTAAAAGGAAAGGAAATTTAAGTATCTCGAACTTTGTTCTTGATTGCGTTTTCTTTATCATCAAGTTGAAAGTTTAGATAATTATGAGAACAATATCTCGCCACCCTACCTGTGATCCAAATTGGGAAATTCTGTAGGACATGAAATATATTGTGCGCTCTTTATAGTTTCGGTTATGCAATATATATTACATGTTTAATAATGTTCTATCTATTTGATACCTTCTGAGCAATTGATTTAATTTTGTTTTAGTTACAAGACTAATGATGGGATCCCTTTTTCTATTCTGAGGGTACCCATTAGCAATTTTAAGGTCCACTCCTCCCCTTCGGACCGTGGATAGTTCTCTTCAGTGACACCGGCGAGAAATGCACCCGTGCCAACCTCAAGCTAATTTTTATTCATGTGTGGAACCTTCACTGTTTTAATTTCGTGGATTCCTCCTAAACATTACTTTATCTTCAATATTTGATTTAGTTGACTTCTATCCTAACACGGTTTACTAATTCTTGACTTCCTTGCAGGATTTAAACATTTGCAGTCAACGGATCCAGGACATCGCTTTGCTCAAAAAAGGTATTCAAGTTCTGATTCCAATGTTTTAGTTTGAAGGTTCAGATTCAATTTTCAAGTGGCATTGGGTCCTTACCCAGGGTACTCTGTTTGGAAGGCTTTGGATCAAAATCCTCAGGCTATGCATATTGTTTATTATGTTATTATAAATGAACGCACTGACTTTTCTACAACCCAAATGAATATTGTTACATATTGAACAGTCTCTGTAATATGTATTATATTGAAACTTCGTTTATGGTTTTACCGTGGTATAAACAAACTGCAATTTTTATTCTTTTAGTATAGTCTTATAAATGGAAGTTTACTAAAATTCTCATGTGGTCCAAGCATCGATGATCTTTTTGGGTATGAGTATTATATGTTTATGTAGCTCTAAAAATATGTACAAGAAACAACATATACATACATACATACATACATATATATATATATATTCACTTCAAGAATTTCATTTAGCCTTTTCAGCAGTCCAATGTTCCTTAAGTTGAATACATGTACGTATATATTCACATGCCTGGTAAAGGTTATAATTAACACAGTAATAATTATATTTTATTTATCTTAGATGCATATCCTACGTATTTACATAACTCAACTTCATCAACAACTAACACACACAATAACTTTCTTAACTTTACTCAATGAATGAAATCAAACGGTAAAGACTTATTGCACAATTCATTTCATTCTACCAGCTATTAATCAATAAAACAATTCAATAAGGAATAAGGGGATGTACATATATGCACAAAGTACTGGGACAACAAATGGAACAACCAAGTTCCTCCCAACCATAGAAAAGAACAACCAATCTACTTGTTCTGTTCACCCCCTAGCGTGACCATGAGTCCATAAGGGAAAACTCCAATGCCCCGCTTTCGCTATAGTCCTCTTTTAGATCATAAATTCCCCTTGCCTCACATCCAGAACTGTGCTCATAACAACAAGTGATATCCTTTCCACAACATACTCAACAACGTCCTGCATCCTCCCATATGTTGTATATGCAAAAACATCCTTTGCCTAGGTCTTTTTCCCCTTTGGGAATTTTCGCAGCTTTACAAATCCCTGATTTTCAGGGGCTTCCAATGGCCAAATTCCTCATTTTCCACTTGTAAAATTCATCCCTGAGGTAGTTCAAGCCTGTTCCCCACTCATGGAGTCATGGTTAGCTGATTTCAACCCGGCTATTCCATTTGTCCTTCAGCAATTAATATAAAAAAAATTGTCTTCGACAAGTGTCATAGTCAAAGAGTTGGTTGGGAAAATCAAATATTTTCCCAATAGTCACAATAATTAATTACAATTAATCAAATTCCAAATTGATAATTTGCAATAAATGGCAATAATTTTCCAAATACAAATTTTCCAAAAATAGAAATAAATTCCTAAGTGCATACAGACTTTAATAATTAATTACTTTTGGGGATATTACATACTCTCCCCCTTCAGTAAAACATTGTCCTCAATGTTCATTCCTTTCTTGGAACAGGGTTGGATAATATTTCTACAAATCTTCCTCCAATTACCAAGTGGCCTCCTCGGGACTAAAGTGCTTCCATTGCACTTTTACCTGGGTGGTGGCTCTATTCTGTAGTACTTTTTCTCTCCTATCCAGAATGTGCAGAGGTTCTGATTGGAACTAGACTTCTAGTTCCACCTGCACCATGTTCCAATCGATCATGTGACTAGGATCATGAACATATTTTTTTAACAAAGAAACCTGAAATACATTATGAACTTTCAAATTTACAGGAAGTGCAAGTTGATATGCCACGGGTCCAATTCAAGCTAAGATCTTGAAGGGGCCACAAAACTTGGGCGCCAAATTTGAATAGCTTCCTAGATTTAATGAACTTTTTCTTGCTTTGACTTTTAAATACATGTGATCTCCAAATTGAAATTCGTGTTGTATTCTTCTAATATTATGGAAAAACTTTTCTGTTTTTTACTTTGACTTAGATATAGGTGTTGATCCAAGCAACAGATCGATAGAGAAGTCGATCTCTCTTCTTGGGGGAAGTTCTGGTATTTTTCATCTACAAATAAATCTCTAAAATCATGTAAGATGGTAAAATCTTCTAGGTTCGGTTTATTTTCTTTTTCCAAAAAATTTGTCACATGAATAACATAAATCTGACAACCTTTATTCATGCACTTCTTAAACTGCATTGTTGAAATCTTCCTAACTGAGGCTGGTTTTGTGATGCCTTGTACTGTCCTAACAAGGTTGTTTTCATCCTTGTAAGTAAGTGGTTTTTCATAACAATACAAATTTATTTATGCTTCTCTAACCAGTTCATTCCAATAATGATATCGTAAGACCCTAACGATAGAATATTGAGATTTAGCCTTGTGTTTTGACCATCTAAACTGAGTTCACAATCATAAATGAAATATGTTACTTTTCTTTTTGCTCCTATTGCTAGTTGTACTAGACAAGATTTTGTATGCTTTACTTTATTAATCTTTTTTGAATCCACTACACTAGGAGAAACATAACTCAAAGTAGGTCCCAGATCAATTAAAATAGAAATATGATTATTATTCTGCTTGTCGGCCATCCACAACTGTATTGATTTTGTGTAAGATTCTGGCCACATATCCCACTGTAGACGACTCTTGCAGGTTGTGAACCATGGTCCTTGTTGCAGAAGTTAAATGTAGACAATTCCTCCTTAAGTGAGTTTCTCCAAATTACCATCATTTTAACGGTTCTCTGGAGTTTTCCCCAAACTTCTTGGTTTCCAGGTTAACTTGTCTACCTCCCCCTTGGGTGTTCTTGTTATTGGAGTGAAAATATTTCCTTGGGAAATTCTTTGTTCCATTCTGGAAAGGGGCTGGTTGATATCCCTTCTTCCGCTGGTTCATTCTGTCATGTTTCTTGTCTTTCCAAGACTTGGGAAGTTCAGACCACTATTTGTATTGATCGTAACACATTCATTCCTTTCTAAAAACTTCACTCAAGGTATTGGGGTTGTTGAAATCGATTATGTCCTTAGAGGACTATGTTAAGCACCTTAGGAACCACTGGATTTTTACTTTGCCTTCCCTGATATAAGACACAAATCTTAATAATTCAAGGAATTTGTTTATGATGTCATCCATAGTCATTTGAACGAGTCTTAGCTCATAAAATTCTTTGGTATTTAGCTCATAATAACTTTATGATAAATACTATTTCTTAAAGTACTTATTGAAATCCGACCATTCCATCCATTTTTATTTTAATCCCTTGGCTAACTTCAGGTCCTTCCAACATATACTCGCTTTTCCTTTCAGGTTATAAATTTCCATTCTGACCTTCATGTTGTTGGAATAATTGTTAATCTGGAAATATTTTTTTATGTCTAGTAACCATGCTTCAGCCTCCTCCCCTGTCCTGGATTCTTCGTCAAAGGTAGACTGTTTGATTTTCTTAAATTCTCCCTACGGTGGTCCACTTGTTTCCTCTTTCTTCCAGTGGTTGTTTTATTTCCTGTTGTTGTTGTTCCTTCAGAAGAACTGTTCTCGTTTTCTTCTTCAGGACCAAAATTATTGCAGGCTATTTTGCTGACCTCTTCTTCCTTGTCATTGTCTTTCGGGCTCTTCTTTGTTACTATTCTCCGCAACACTACTTCATTTATTTCCTGCTGGTCTTCGTGTGATTTTTTTAGTTTCTTGTTATCTTCCTTGAAAGCTTGTAGTTCCACAATCAGGTTCTTCGTGGTTTCCAGAACCTGGGTAGTTGAAATTCCTTCACTATTCTTCCCAGGCTCTCTAGGAGTTCCTTGATCGGGATTCTCCTTAGGTCTAATTTCTTCTTCATTCTATGTTGCCATTATCACAACAAAACAATTTGTTTTTGTTTGTAACAGTAAGTGTTTTTCTTAGTTTTTCATTATACAAAAAAGAATGTACTAAACAAAATGTTTGGCCCTGCTTTGAAGTCTAAGTGTTGCAACCTTTTCTCTGATACCATATGTAATGTACCCCAAATTTTACATATAAAAAAATTATTTTCTAGGTGCATTAAAACTTCTTTACTCTGTTATACTTGACTGATTTACAACCAAAATCGTCACTATCAGAATACGATGTAAGCTTAAATTTTTTTACAAGTGACTAAGACAAGGTGGTCAACCTTTCCATTAAGATGTGCCTATTACAATCATTTAGTACATGTGATAACACTTGTCACAATAGGTTAAGGTTTAGAATATTCATGAAACTGTGATCCAGTTAAGTCATACAGTCTAAAGTAACTATAGCCTACACCATTTCTACCTTTATCAAGGGATCCACAAAATTCTTTCACTAAGGTTCCATTTATAAACAAGTCTTAGTACTCTCCACCTCTTATCTAAATGAAGGAGTACTTCAAACTTTATTACAATAATCCCATATATTCAAGTCCCCTTTCTTTCTTATAACCTTATAATTCCATGTCTCAAGAATTATTTAATTGATGTTGTTAGTTATAAGAAACCATTACAATAAAGTTCCTACGCCCAAAGTCATACAAGACAACGTAATTTTTGAGTTTATATGAATGAATTATCGTATGTATTACCTTAAGTGTTCAACCTTAATTTCAAATGTTGGTACAGGTATCCTGGTAAAAACTATACCTTAGCTGTAAGCGCACTCCAAATGTTGCTAGTTTTTCGTTAACTCTTTTGACATAGTAGTTAGAGGGATTTAACATACGCCAGTTATAAAATGAGAGGTTGATTGAATAGCGGCATTTAATGCTAGCATGACAAGTCATAACTCTAATGCTTACTATATAGCATGAAAACCTTCTGATTTAATGACAAGTATTACCACTAACAATGTTAGTGGGATTGGTTCAATGCGCATTTAATACATGTCCATAAATAACATTGAATTCTTTGGTTGGGATTTATGAGGTTTTTGCATGGTACTGGCTCTAGGTTATCCTGACCAATGTGGATACGCCATGTGCCCATATTTACATGGCTCGAGAATCCAAGGCATCCATCCCCATTACTCTATGATACGAGAGTCACTTGGGTAACTAATGTTCCATTTATCCTTTGGCTCTTATGCATTTTCGTAAAACCGTCCTGCGTTAACCTCTGCAACACTGCTCTGTGTGTAACCACCGACGAAGAGGGGGTTCCTGCTCTGTGTAAGGAAATAAAATTTTACACTTACGTTTGGTTTCCTCCTCTACTTGGTAAGTTCTCAAAACTCTATCGCTTGAGTTAATTGTAGAATATATAGAAGGGTCAATCGTTTTTTAAGTTTGTGTCTGTAACTAGCTTCTTTACGGTTGCTGGTTGAGGACCTTCCTTTCGCTAATATTAACTCTCTGAAGTGTTTCCATCCATGCTCTGGATACAATACGTATTTTCTAACTCGCGGCGGTTTACGACTTTATCTCTCCCATGAGGTTAAACATGTTTTACTCATGGACTTCATTAACTTGTAAGCCATTTTACACAAACGGCTTGGTTTCTTGATTCAGGGATTGTCCTGTAATGTTTTTTATAGTTTTTTCAGCATGTAGTCATCCCCAGTCCTCTCTTTAATATTTCGGCTTGTATTTTTTTTGGAGTCACTCATGGCATACCCTTCACCGAAACTCCCGTGGTTAAAACCATGTTACGGTGACCCTAAAATTCCGCATAAGGTGTCTTGTGTGAGTGATTGGATACTAATTCTCTTTGTGTATTATGTCATAATTATTTTACAATTCGTGAGGGTTTTTTCATCAAGGCCAGGACCTCTATCTTTGTTTCTTAAAGTCACTTTTTTTAATTAGGTTTTTCACGATATGCTTCCCGCCCGAGAATCCCTTGGTTAAATCTTTCTCTACAGTCATTCCTAAGTTCACTTATGGTATTATCTGTAGGTGTGGGTCACATTTCTAATACTCTGTTTTGATTAAATGACGAGCCTTCGAAACTATTGGCTCATGAAAAGGTTACACATCCAACTTACTGTGAAAATATTTTCATTCTCGAATTAAAAGTTGTAAAGTCGTAAACCAAATTCCTCTGGTCGCAGTAAGTATTTACCTACTGTTGTGTAAATTTTAATAAAAAAATTTATTTACCTTAATCATACTTGTACAGGCATTGTTACAATCCTAAGACTCCCACTGTGTACAATTATTCTATAACTTAAACAAATTTAATGGATTTTCCCTTACTCTCGGTTCTAAAATTTTGTGGTTAACTTGACTAATTTCACTTTGTTCGCGTAAAAGGAAAGGAAATGTAAGTGTCCAAAACTTTGTTCTTGATTGTGTTTTCTTTATCATCAAGCTGTAAGTTTAGATAATTATGAGAACAATATCTCGCCACACTACCTGTGAAATAAATTGGGCAATTTTGTAGGACATGATTTATAATGTGTGCTCTTTATAGTTACGGTTATGCAATATATATTACATGTTTAATAATGTTCTATCTGTTTGATACCTTCTGAGAAATTGATTTAATTTTGGTTTGATTAAAATATTAATGATGGGACCCCTGTTTCTATTGCGAGGGTCCCATCAGGCATTTCAAGGTCCACTCCTCCCCTTCCAACTATGCATAGTTCGGTTCAGCGACATCGACGAGAAATGCACCCACGCCAACCTCAAGATAATTTTTATTCATGTGCGGAACCTTCACTATTTTACTTTCGTTGATTCCTCCTGAACATTACTTTATCTTCAATATTTAATTTCATTGAATTCTATCCTAACACGGTTTACTAATTCTCAAATTCCTTGTAGGATTTAAACATTCAGATACAAGACATTGCTTTGCACTAAAATGGTATTCGAGTTTTGATTCCAGTGTTTTAGTTTGAAGGTTCAGATTTGGTTTTCAGGTGGTACTGGGTCCTTACCCAGGGTACTCTGTTTGTAAGGATTTGGATCAAAATCCTCTTGCTCTGTAGATTTTTTATTATCTTACTAGAAATAAATGCACACACTTTTCTACAACCCAAATGAACACTATTAGACATTGAACAATATTTGTAATATGTATTGTATTGAAACTTCGTTTATGGTTTTACTCTGGCATAAACATACTGTAGTTTTTATGCCTTTAGTTTAGTCTTATAAATGGAAGTTTACTAAAATTCTCATGTCATCCAAGCGTCGATGATCTTTATGTGTATGAGTATTAGATGTTTATGTAGCTCTAAAAATTTGTACAAGCATCAACATATACATATATATATATNCAGAATTTCATTTAGCCTTTTCAATAGTCCAATGTTCCTTAAGTTGAATACATGTATGTATATATTCACATGTCTGGTAAAGGTTATAATTAACACAATAATAATTATTCCAGAATTTCATTTAGCCTTTTCAATAGTCCAATGTTCCTTAAGTTGAATACATGTATGTATATATTCACATGTCTGGTAAAGGTTATAATTAACACAATAATTATTCTATTTTATTTAGCTTAGATGAATATCCTATGTATTTACATAACTCAACTTCATAAACATCTAACACACACAATAGGTTTCTTAACTTTACTCAATGAATAAAATCAAACTATAAAGGCTTATTCTACAATTCATTTCATTCTACCAGCTATTAATCAATAAAACAATCCAATAAGGAAAAAGTAGATGTATGTATTTGAACAAAGTGTTGGGGAAACAAATGGAACAACCAAATTCCACCCAACCATAGAACAGAACAACCAATCTACTTGCTTCATTCACCCGCTAGCGTGACCATGAGTCCATAAGGACAAACTCCAATGCTCCTCTTTCGCTATAGTCCTCTTTCAGATCATAAATTCCCCTTGCCTCACACCCAGAATAGTGCTCATAACAACAAGTGATATCATTTACCTAGCATACTCAGCAATGTTGTGCCTCCTCCCATATGTTGTATATGCAAAATCATCTTGTGCCTAGGTATTTTCCCCCTTTGGGAATTTTCACAGCTTTACAAATCCCTGATTTTGAGGGGTTTCCAATGGCCAAATTCCTCATTTTCCACTTGTAAAATTCATCCCTGAGGTAGTTCAAGCCTGTTCCCCACTCATGGAGTCATGGTCAGCTGATTTCAACCTAGCTATTCCATTTTTCCTTCAACAATTAATGTAAAAATATTTGTCTTTTACAAGTGTCATAGTCAAAGAGTTGGTTGGGAAAATCAAATCTTTTCCCAATAGTCACAATAATTAATTACAATTAATCAAATTCTAAATTCGAAATTGCCATAAATGAAAATAATTTTCCAAATATGAATTTGCCAAAAACAAAAATAAATTCCTAAGTGCATACAAACTTTAATAATTAATTATTTTTGGGGATATTGCACTCTCTATCTCTCATTTTTTTCACTAGATTCATATCCAATACTTTCTCTATCTCCTTTTTCATTGCTCTAGGTAGTTTTTATTTCCATGATATGGTATGATCTCCCTCACTGGTAACTTCATTCATTGAAACATCTCCTGTCTCCTTGAAGGGAAACAAATATACAACATTAAAGATTGAATCAATTCCAACAGCACTTGGAAGTTATATTTCATATGCATTAGAAGAAATTTTCCTTAAACTTTTACATGGTTCAATATATTTAATATTTAATTTGTTATAACTCCCTACATGAAACCTATCTTTCCTCAAATATGCCATTACCAATTCACCAACCTCAAAATCCACTCGTTTTCTCTTCATGTCATCTCTCTTATTATACTTTTGGTTTCTCTATTGCAATTTTTTCTTGACCCTTTCATGAAACTCTTGTATAATCACTACAAAATCCTCACCATCGTCACTTCTTAATTATTTCTTTCACAAATTCCTTAACTCATACAGTCCCCTAGGATGCATTACATAGAAAATTTGGAATGGAATCATCCATGTGCTTCTATTTCGTGAGTCATTATATGAAAATTCATCTTGATAAATCATTTGATCCCACTTCCTAAGGTTTTCATTCACAAGGATTCTCAAAATATTTCCTAGAATTATATTTACTACCTTGGTCTGTTCATTAGTCTGAGGATGATAGGATGAAGTAAAACTAATACTAGTACCAAGAATTTCCATAAAGTTCTCCAAAAGTGTCCCACAAATCTAGTGTCTCTATCAAAATCTATAATTTTGGATAAACCATGCAACCTTACAACCTCTTTAAAGAACAAATTTGTCACATTTGTCACAGCACTAGTCTTGGTACAAGCATTGAAATGAGCCATTTTTGAAAATCTATCTACCACAACATATATTGAATAATTACCTCTCTGTTTGCTTGGAAATCCGAAAAAAAAAAATCATACTCATTGCATCCCATGGCCTTATTGGAATGGGTAGTGGCTGATACAATATTGTATTCTGAATTATTCCTTTAGCATGGGGACAAATCCTGCACTTATCCACAAACTTCTTCACTTTATTATGTATACTTGGGAAATAATAAAAAACATTTAGCAAAGTAAAGGCTCTATCTTATCCAAAATGTCTTGATAGTCCTCCACTGTGTCTTTCTTTGATCATATCTTCCCTCATTGAACACTTTGGTATGCACGATTTATTGTTCTTGAACTATAACCCTTCCTGTAACCTATATTCCAACCATTGACTTTTGTTTCTTGCAAATGGATTTTCACAAGTTTCATAGGAATCCTTGAAATATGCATCATCTTGATACATTTCTTTTAAACCATCAAAGCCTAAAGTGATGACTTGAAATTATTGCAAAATTAAATTAAATTAGTCTTACAACTTGTGTGTTTAATCACAAAGCTGAAATTCTGTAGAAATTTAACCCACTTGGCATGTCTTTGATTCAATTTTTGTTGAATTATTATAAATTGTAATGCATGATTGTCACTATACAAAAAAAAATCCTTGGGAATGAGGTAATTCCTCCACTTCTTAAGCGCTTTAACAATTGAATAAAATTCCTTTTCATTAGACACATAATTTTGTTTTGCCTCATTTAATTTCTCACTAAAATATGAAATTGGTATTTTCTCCTTGCTTAGGACAACTCCTATTGCGATCCCACTAGCATCAGTCTCAACTTGAAAGAATTTGTAAAATTTTGGCAAAGATAACACATGCTTTTCAATAATAGTTTTCTTCAATATTTTAAAATTTATATTAGCTACTTCAATCCACTTGAATGGATGTTTTCTTTCTTTGATAGTTTCTACAATAGGTTCACATATATGACTAAAAATTCTAATGGAATTTCTATAAAAACTTGCAAGTCCATGGAAACTTCTTACCTAAAATTGATTTCTCGGGGTTGTCCAATTCACAATTGCTTGAAACTTTTAAGGGTCCATGTTCAAACCTTCTTCAGATACTACAAACCCAAAATATATTAACTCCCTCTTCATAAAACTGCATCTCTTCAAATTTATAGAAGTTTTTCCGTCTATAGGGTACTCAAAACCATCTTGATATGCCTTAAATGTTCCTCTTTTGTGTGACTATATATTAGGATGTCATCTAGATAGACTATCAAAAACATTCCATTAAACTCTTTCAAAACTTCATTCATTAAACTCATAAATGTTCTAGGAGCATTTGTGACCCCAAAAGGCATCACCAACCATTCATATAGTCTGGTATTAATCTTGAAAGTAGTTTTCGAGTCATCCCCTTCTCTAATTCTAATTTTTTAATATCCACTCTTTAAATCAATGTTTGAAAAATATTTTAAACCACTTAAATAATCCATCAAATCATCTATGTGAGGCAATGGAAATATGTACCTTATGGTCATTTTGTTGATTTCTCTTGAGTCAATTCACATGCACCATCCTCCATCCTTCTTTCGGCTAATTATTCTTGGTACATCACATAGAATATAACTCTTGTTCACCAATACTTTATCTTACATATCTTGTACTTTATTTTTAATCTCTTCATTCTCTTTTGGTGTCATTTTATAGGCTACTTTATTAAGAAATATTGCTCTATGGATTAAATCAATATGATGGATAATACTTCTCATAGGAGGTAAAGTGTTTGGTAATTCATCCACTATAATATCAACAAATTCATCAAGAATAACTTTAACTTGTGTAGGTAAATCATCTAGATTTCTATTAGTGAGTATTTCCTTTAGCTTACCAATTAAGGAAAAATGCATCTCTTCTTATTTTTTGACTTCTTGTAGCAACCCCTTCCCACTTATCAGAAGTACACTTGGACTAATTTATTCCTTGTTTGTTTCATCCTTCAAATATAACAACACATGTTTTTTCCCATTCTTTTCAAGAGAATAAGTGTTACTAGTACCATCATGGATGGATTTTATGTCATACTTCCATGACCTTACCAACAAAATATGGCATATTTCCATGGGAATTATATCACATAATAAATCATCCTTGTAGCTACCAATATGGAATTCCACTTTACATTGTTCATTCACCAAAATCTGAATTCCCTTCTACAACTAGGACACTCTATAGGGGGTGGGATTTACTTGATTTTGTAATCCCAATTTATCTACCATCTCTGTGGAAACCAAATTATATGTAATACAACTATCAATGATAATTTTACAACACTTACCTATTGATTTACATACATTCCTAAAAAAAAAATTCATCTTGGATGGTTCTTTAGCTTCCTTCTCTGATTTGATTAGAACTCTTTTCAGAAACAATGATTGTCCTACCTCAGGATATTCTTCTTGTGTGACTACCTTCACATATTTTTCCTTTTCTTATGCTATATTTTCATTTATATGACATTATTCATTGTTCATTGGACAATCCCGTGACATGTTTCCTATTTTACCACATGTCTAACATCTCATTTCGTTTCCTCTTCCTCAACCTCTTGAGAAAAATACTATTCCTCTTGATTCTCCTCCTCTTGGTGACTCAATTCTTGAACTTCCTACCACTTATTTTGAAGGTTTAAATCTTCCTCTATTAGATTTCCTATTGCCTCTTGTTGGACTTCTTCTTCTATTTCTCTGGATCTACTTTTGACCCATCTTCTCTTCTTCCTTCAAAGATACTTGGCATGCATAGTCAACAATTCTCAGAGACAAAAGGATGATTTCATATTGAATTTCATATCGTAAACGATTTATGTATCTTTCAACCTTCTCATCATATTTGTCAATGTGAACAACTCTAATGTTTAACCTATAAAATTCCTCTATGTATTCCTTTTTTGTCATAGTTTTATGTCTATTGTTTTCTAATTGTCTAAAAAAATTCAATTGATAATACTTATGAATGAACTTGTCTGTTAATTTGGCCACCATTATGTCCCAACTCTTGATCTTAACTTTTCATTTTCTCATTTTTTATAGCCACAACTCATCCCACCATAGAGATTCACATCCCTTTATCCTAGTCATTGCATGCCTCACCTTATTGTCCTCTTCTACCTCTTCATAATCAAAATATTTATCCATGGAATTTATCCAGACAACTAATTCATCAACATGAGAACTTGCAACTTAGGCATGGATCCAACTCTTGTGACCATTCTTACTAGTTGTTACTATGTTCTTTCTCTGCTTGGAGATCCTTCTATTCCTTGGTGAGAGCATGCATCTTCACTCTCACTGACATTTCCTATGTTTGGTTATATCCTATAAGCTATCTCCATGGCCTCCATCCTTTCCTAGATGCACCTCAACTCATAGTGTAACTCATTGGTTACCACATTCCTATCTTTGCATCCTCACTTAGGTGGTATTATTTCATATATACAATGCTTATATAATACAAAAAATGATGAAAAATACCACCAACTTCAACCCACAATAAAAGAGCATTCAACACTTTATCGTAGTCAATATTGGGACTGCTTGCCTGGCCTAAAGTAAAAACGAACATGCATTCAAAATTTTCCTTTACCAATAGTACTAAATTGTGCTCTTTCATACATAAATCTGTGAAAATTTACAACTACACAGATATACCTCTGCACGAAAGCATCAACAAACAATGTTGACAAAATATGTCGCAGATAATTCTGTATGAAATTTAGCAAAAAAAGTGGGTGTGTTGCAGGTTACTATGCATGTAGAATCCTGCAACAATACCAACTTGTCGTAGATATTTACAAGGTGTTCTATTGAGCCAAAATATTGACAGTTTGTTCCTGTGAATACAACTACTTATAAAATATTATTTTAAACATAATTTTAGAACTTGCTTAAATTAACTACACACAGTCTTCCTGCAATCAGATAAACTCATCACTCTTCCAAGATAGCTTATACATAGAGTTTAACAATTAAAACACACAACGCGACAAAATGCAAAAAGATAACGTGACAACACCACACACTCTGTTCTTTCTTAATATCAATGAAGGAGTAAATTTACGCATGAAATATCGTTCATTCTTGGTCTCTTGGACCTATGCGATCCACACTTTTACATATTAAATATCACACACTCACTCCCCTCTGCCTCTAACAAATCATTCAATATATATCGATCCCTTAGAAAGATCACAGACAAATGAATCTTGAGCTATCTTAACAAATGCCTAAACTAGAGATATGTTCCTAATATTTAGCAAAAAACTTAACACCTATGAAAAACAAATCAGTATCTAATCAAATAAACTCAACAAAAATGTCTTCTAGAGACATTTCCTAATTATTACTTATAAATGTCTTGATCCTTGAGATCAATTCTAGAACTTGTTTTCAGATTCTCTTTCATCAACCCACATCCAATATTACATCTTTAGGAACTTTAAAGAGGTGTTTCAATATATACAAGGACAAATTCATGTATTCTATGTCCCTAAAGATGAAATATTATATCTTATCAAAGAGGTCCATACCTCCAAAGTTGCATGAAATTTTGGTGTTTGGAAGATAATTTCCATCTTATGAAGGTAAGTGTATTGGCTCAAGGGGAAAGACGATGTATCTCAATATATTAGAGGATGCATACTTTGTTGTATCATCAAGACCAATAGTAGAAAGAAAGGTTTATACCATCCCTTCAATGTACCCATTGAACCTTAGGAAATCATTTTCGTGGATTTTTTTGGTGGTTTACCAACAACTAGGAAGGGACATGGCTTTTTGTTTGTGTTAGTTAACATGTTCAACAAGATGTGAATTATTTTTGTTTATAAAAACACCATCAAAGGACAAGAAGTAGCAACAATGTTATTTTGAATAGTTATTGGTGCCCTTTGGGATACAAAGGAGCATCATCTCAAACAATGATACAAAATTTCTTAGTTCCTTTTGGATTACACTATGGAAGAAGATGGAGACTAGGTGGAAGATATGTATAGAATTCCATCCATAGACAGATGGGAATATAGGAGTAGTCAACAAGACTTTGCTACAAATTTTGATCGGTTACAACCAAAATCATTTAAAGATGTAGGATGAACACATGATCTACATTAAACACTCTTATAACAAAGAAATCCATACTTCTATGGGTAAGTCCCCTTTTGAAACTTTGGGTATTTTCCAACTTTTCCATTTGATGTTGTCTATGGAAAACGAGGAGGAGTGAGGGAAAAAATCATATGAAAAGTGTTGAAAGTGATGAAATTCACTGAAAATATTAGTAATATATATTTTCAAGTATAGGAGACCTTCCATAAATCACAATAAAGTATAAGTCCCTACATGATTAACACAAAACCGAGAAAACATTCAAAGTGATGGATAGAGTTTATTTACAATTGAACAAGGAAAGACTACAAGGTCCTGGTAACAAGAGAAAGGATCTACGATAGGGTCATTTTGAGGTATTATACAAGGTGGGTGATAATTCCTATGGAATTAGTGTACCCCCATACATGTGCATTTACTTTGTAGTGAATGTGGAAAATATGAATCTATATGATCCTTCCATGTTGGATCAAGAAATTGAAGAGAAAGTCCTACATACCATAGAGGACATGGAATGAGAAGATCCGGAAAAGTTAGTTGAAGATATATTTTTTCAAAATAAGTATAAAACTACTTTATAGGGGTAGAATTACATTTTGCATACTCGATTGAAAGGACAACTTTTAGGAATGGAAAAATGGTATGTCAGGGAGAAGGTAGAAGAAACATTTCCTCACTTCATTCCATATAATATTTTGGGGACACAACCCTCCCTAAATGGGGAGGTATGATCTGGATTGGATCAATGTATAATTTTTCATATGTATTGTTACTTTTTGGGTGGAAAAAATGGAGTAATATCCTTCTAAGGCCCATTTTAGTGGCAGGTCATTGTGTGGAAATTTGGGGTCTAAAGAATTTGAGAACCATTTTGAGACATCAAATGGAAATATTTCAGTTAAAAGGTTGTGAGAATATATCGCAACCCTTGAATCGATTCTACACAGCAAGAAAATTCCAATGGTGTGAAAATAAGGTCAATCGAACCTCATCCATAGATTTCATTCCTCCAACAAGTTGATATACCTTATTGACCACCATGGTATCAAGTGTATTCCACATCAACCCCCATAACTAACACATGTGTGTAATTTCAAGAATATTCTAGAATGATGAAAAACCTAACAATAATTGAGTGTTGACACAAGAAAAAACCTTGAACCTCGAAAACTATTAAGCTATGTAAAATACTAGGATGCTAGGTGGAGAAATGGTTCTTTTCATTAGAATTGTACTTGTTCCATAGTTGAGCATATAATATAGGAGTGGGGATTGAGAACATAAAAAATGAGGAAGAATATTTTGTAGTAGACATTTATGCCACGATGTTAAAGGAAACTCCATTTTTATGTAACTCCCATCCAAATGTGAAATATAGAAGAGAAACCCTAAATATCAACAATAAATAAAATCACTCACACAAAATATTGAACACAACAATTAGAGAGAAAAATCTTTATGTATGGTAACGCCATATATTAATTATTATTAAAGGATAACACTGTTGATTAATTGGGTTAGTTTCCATTGATGTCAACCCTTGAAGAAATTCTGGTAGCGAATTACGGTAGAACAAAGGCTTGGGTAATGGACCCAAGTTTGTTTGATGGATATTGCTATGATTTTTGATATATTTTCAGGTAACACTATTCTAGATGGATAGTACATGTCATGCCATTTCTATTGGTATGTGGAACGTAACATAACTCCTCACAGTTAGAGAGATATGGCCATATGAAGTTGGAGAAGCCTCATGAGTCATATAGAAGCCCCAAAGAGTCAATGTATTTGCAAAATAAATTATTTAAATAATAATGTTAATCGAGAACTCCCTAAAATAAGGAAAGTGGGATGCTATATAAAAGCATAAATATGAAGCAAGGCTCTCTCATTTAATCACACTTGAATATCATTGAATATCTATTTTTGTGAAAGGTTATTTGGGAAGGTATTATTGATAGAGAAAAATTGCAGCACAAAAAGTAAGGCACAAAAAGTGCGGTAGAAAAATCGCGGCAAAAAAATTGTGGCTGAAAAAGTGCGGTAGAAAAATCGGGGTAGAAAAAGTGAAGCAGAAAAATCATGGAAACAACATGGTTGGGGTCTATTTATGAGAGATATGGCACATATTGTTTGAGGTATGTTTTGTGAGCTAGGTTTTAGCTCTTGAGATGGTATTGGATGTTCAATATTGTTGCATATGTCATATTTGTTGAGGGATACAATTTGTATTTTTTTGTTGGTATTTGGCATATTGGTATTCGTCTTTTGGTTGTGATGTGTTGCTGAAGTTGTTTTTTTAGATTAAGCCTACATAATAGTGAGGTTGTGGCACATGGTTTTATGTAAGGTTTTATGGTATTTGGTTATAGATAGTGTGATGTATTTCTAAAGAACGTTTCATGGTTATATACTTGGTGTATGGTTCATGATGTAGGCCCCCTAATCTCCATCGGGGTTACGCGACCTCCTAGTCAAGGATCTTCGATTCTCCAAGCCGAATCGACTCTCTGAAACCTTAATGGTCTCACTTATGGATAAACACAAGCCATTTCATTCTTTTGGTGCACGTTCTATGACACCCACAACCCCTTCCTTTGTGCTACTGAACTATCGAGTTTTAGGCACTAGCTCCTCTTCCATTAACCCTTTCTCGTATGTGACCTCTGGTTATGTCCTCACATAATCATGCGATTGAGGGGAGGTCTGGAGTGGTTTGGGGCCACACCACTTTTCTCCCTTAAATTCACTATTAGTTGCCACGTATCCCTTTTCAAATACTATTGTTTCAATTGTGGCCCGTTCTAAGAATTTTAAAACTCGATCAATTTCTTTCCCCGCAATTAAGCGTGACCGTTGATCTTGTAATCTCGAGCGTTGCCTCTAGATCGATGGATGAGATATGTCCTCTCTCTACCTTGGTCAACTATCAGTAAACGACCCTTTTAATCCCTTCACATGCACTCCTATATATCCACGATCTATAGACACATGCCATCTTTCCCAACCAACAACTACGATTGATTTCTCCCTTCGGGCTTCGGTAGTTTCAACTCTCAACTCTTGTTTCCTCCGCAATAATTACACCTAAAGTTGACGATATTTTGACATGTGTCTCTCCTAGATCGATGTATGTGGTTCAATTCTCTCTTTGATATTAGAGAGTTTCAACTCCCATTCTTCTCTTTCTCCCGGAATGCTTTCATCCAAAGACGACGATCTATCAACGCATGTCCCTCACATATTGAAGAATGTGGTTCACTTCAGCTCTTTAGGATTTGGTACTTTCAACTCTCAGCCTTCAATTTCTCTTGGAGTGGTTTCACCTGAAGATGACGATCTGTCAAAACGTTTCCCTCACAGATCGACGGTTGTGGTTAACTTCGCTCTTGGGGTTTCGAAAATCTGAACTCCTTCACAATCGCTTTCTCCAGGAGTGGTTCCACCTGGAGTTCACAGATATCTGTCGTGTATTCTTATTAATCAGACAACTACAATTTACTTTGGCCTTTGGGACTTCTGGATTTTGTCACACTCCACACTTTAAATCCTCCGAAGTGACTTTCCCCGAAGTCGCATATCTATTGACACATATCTCCCTAGCAACCAATGACGAAGATCTACTTTGTCTCTTCGACAATTTCTCTCTCTCCTTGTATACAACTTCTAAAATTGTAGATCCTGCACCATGTGTCCATATGGATGACATAGGTCCCTAGCATCTTCGGGACTTCGGTCAATCCTCGCTCTTGTGTTCCTACAAAGACTTAAATCTCATGTACTTTTCTCAGATATGACGATCCAGAATGATCCCGGTCCCTCTTGAACGGATCTTAATCGATGACTCGTGAAACCTTTAGAACTTTGTTTCCCTTGAATATTTCTCTTGCTATCCCTCTTGATCTTTCTCTCTCGAACCCTTTGAATCCTTAGAGGGTTACTTCGAAACTTAGTCGAATTTGGGATCTGTGCACTGTAATGAATCTCATATTTACACACAAAAAAAAATGTTAAACAGTTTCTTGGTGGAAAAAGGGGTTCTAGTCATGCAACTCTGTTGTCGATTGGTTAGGAAATTTTGTAACAATGCTTCACTTTAAAGTTCCATTACAAAGTCCTTGATACAACTCTTAAATTCCCTAGACACCATAAGGTTTTCCTGTTCGTGACGAGCTTAAAAGGTTATGAGGAAAGGTCCCCAAGTTTATTAGGTAACTCCCTTAAGTATACTTATAGGCTGCACATACAGGATTTTACTCAATTTTATAAAATAAACCAAGCCTTCAAGTTCGCGCACATATCCACCTATGGTGTTATGGCAGGAATTTCATAATTAGTTCTTAATCATAACATACAGGGGGGTTGGATTTTCTCTTACACCAACCAACTAACCTAACTACCAAGTCTTGGTTAATTTGTAGTTCTTTAGAAACAACGACTAATGGCATGAAAGTATGATATTCCAAAGGCCAGTGGGATGTTGACAACTAGGATCTAACCACTATCTTAGATTTACAAAAGGTGGAAAAGAATGGTTTAGCTAGAGTTATGGCGGTGTCCCATCGAAATCATTATTTAAGTGTATGAGAAGGATTATTGTTTGTAACATCCCGCTCTAGCGCACTGAGAAAACTTATTCTTTGAGGACACTTGCTCGCAAGTGATCTGGACTTTTATGATAAGAAAACATTTATCTTTGATTATGATGCGATATGATAGATGACATGATGTTTTACTGCTTTGACATAGACAGGTGCTATTGACTCGGTTTTACTGAGTGTGTAGGGTTTTGGACCTTCAGGATGCAGAGGCGTCGATGGAACCCCTTGGACTCTGGATTGATCAGGGAGTGTGCTATTTGGGTTGATTGTTTTACTGCGATTTTAGTACATTTGATAAGATGATATGATGTGGACATGTTATGACATGTTTGTTGATGATGCAGGATGATGATAGCTTGCCGACCAGACTCACATATGGAGTAAAGGGGCCACACACGATTCCAGAGAGGTTGAGGGAGAGGTGTGGACAGCATCCCTGCCACAGCCTACTAGCACTCATGTCCTGGCTTGAACTGTAGGTTAACGATTACCTAGTTTGAGAGGATCCACGATGTCGTGAGGGAAAACTACCACAGTCACTCATGATGACTCTAAGGGGCGCACAATAAGGCGGGGGCCTTATTCCTTAGAAATCCTTAGTCTCCCACAAGTTCACCTGGCAGAGTGTTGACTCCAGGGGTTATTGATGTCTACCAATCAGTCAAGAAGCGAGTGGCACCCTTGGAGCACGTGGTGCATCCTAAAGGGCACATCGTGCAAAGGAAACAAAAGAAGCGAGTGGCACCCTTGGATCATGTGGTGCATCCTAAAGGGCATGTCGCACAAAAGAAACAAATGAGGTGAGTGGCACCCTTGGATCACGTGGTTCATCATGAAGGGAACGTTGCGCAAAGGAAACAAAATAAGCGAGTGGAACCCTTGGAGCACGTGGTGCATCCTGAAGGGCACATCACACAAAAGAAACAAACGAGGCTAGTGGCACCCTTGGAGCATGTGGTGCATCTTGAAGGGCACGTCGCATTGTCGTTGATGAAGGAGCAAACCTAGATGGCCCTAAGACATTTAACACATTAAGAAATTCTTAAACAACTTTCCTAATTAATTGTCGCCTAGTTCAGAATCTAAGTCCTAAGTCTAAAACTTCTCTAGGGTAAAAAAAATTTCTAACCTTAAGAAAAAGGACCCTATAAAAATAAAAATAAAAATTTAAACGAAAAAAACCACTTAAGTAATCGTTTTAGTCTTCATAAAATATTTGGGGTCAAATGAAGAGAGTAAAAATTTAATTAAAACTAGTAGATTTAAAAATTGTAAAGGAGAATTTAATTCTTAACTTGGGAAAGTACAAAAGATATTAAATTAATAATAAAAATGGAAAGATTAAATAGCGCAACTGCCATTTTGACTCTAATAAAAAGGGGAAAGAAGGGAAAAAAATAAATTAGGAAACTAAGGAATGGAGGAAACATAATAAAGGAAAGAAGGGAAATTATGGTAAAAAGCGAGGTAAACATAGTAAAGAATCTGCAATTAAGAACCTTCTAAATTGAACTGAAATAGCAACTTCATTTTAGGGAAATTATTTAAACCTGTAAGGGAATCTAGGAACACCTAGGAGTAAATTTAGGAGAAACTCTAAGTGGGTGAGGGGAAATGAGACAATTAATAAATTAAAGAAAATAAATTTTGGAGGAAATTGGGGGATGAATGACACTTGTACGATGGAAATGTTTTAGAAGATTTTCATTAAAACTTAAATTAAAAGAGATTTAGGGAAAGTTTTGAAGACAAAAACTCTATAAGAGAAAGGGAAGATGAGAAAGAATGGGATCGGTTGTTAGCGAAATGTTATGCTGTCGGATTAGTGACTTGACTGATTTACTTGTGAGGAGTTGGGATTTTCCAGCTCGAATAGGACTGGTAGCTTGGCCTTGCGAGGCGAGCTGGGAGCTAGACGTACCATCTGGATAGTGTGTGGCCACTTTGCAGCTCGAGGGGCTAAGGGGGAAGCAGAGTACCCTTAGTGATTAGCAGGGAGGTACCGATGTAGTCTTGACGGTCGACGAGTGGGAGTTGCACGGAGAACACGGACGACACTCGGAGCAGGCGAAAAGGAAACGGTACGCTTCTTTGTTGAATGATAGAATGTTGTAGGATTTATGATTTAGATCTGCATTGTGTATTGGGTAGGTAAACTAATTGTCTAGTTCTCAACTGAAATTTTATAACCTGGCTGAATGATTGGTTGATTGATTTCCATGACCTTCGTATTCCCGCATGTCATGACCGCCCTGGGTGTTGATTGTGACCTTGATATTGTTACCCTTCATCCTTAGCTCACCAGTCCTCGCCTGAGCAGTTGGCCAGGAGCTTGATCTATGGTCGTCGCCTTAGCGTTAAAAGACCTATGGATCTCAACGCCCTGCTTTTCTTTGCGAGGATGGTGAAGCGAAGGCGAAACTTCCGTCGTCAACCTCTGTTGTTGTCCTTGGCCGATTGTTGTCTTATGCCCTGATGCGCTCATTAACCCTGCATAAATTGATTGTTGGCAAGGTTTTTTTTTCCATGAACTCGGCATGTTTGTATCTATTGTTATCTCATTTTACTTCACCTTTTATCTCGCTGGAAATTCCTATGTTTTTACATTATTGACTGCATTTTTATGCATGCATGGAAGAATTTACTCTGCGTCTATGCCTATGTTGATGGATATTTGACCTGCACCTTCTTGTGATGTTTCCTTTGCGAGGGTTTAGTTCCGCTACGATCAGCTCAATATCTTCTGCATTTTTGTATCACCTCTGCGCTCTCGGAGGGTATTTTATTCTCAAGGAGTTTCATGACAGTTTCCAGCTCTGGAAGGGAAAAACCTCAGCGAGCCCACTTGAGGACAGTGTATCTTTAAAACCTTGTGACTGTGTTGGAATGTTATTATTGTGTGAAATTATTTTTGTGTGTGTTACCCATTGTTGACTGTAATGGTTTTTTTTTCTCTACTACTCGTGACTGTAATTGAACAATTCAACAAAGTTTTTACCCATCTTTTGGCAGAGGGTTAGCCATTTACTTGCCGGCGAATTCACTCATTTTCTTGGCAGCGATTTAGCTTATGTTAACACTCAGCTTTTAGTTTTAAAAAGGAAAACTCAGCGGATTTAATAAATTTCTTTTTATAACCTCTGTGAATGATTTGAATTCTTAAACCCAATGATCTATCGGAACAAATTACTTGAGTTAACTTCGGCTGCTCCTCCATTAAATTTTGTAGATTTGTGTTTTTCTAACTATTTGGACTACAGATCTTCATTACCAAATTTATCTACAGCACTCAGCAATAGATTTGCGTTTTTTTTTACAAGTTATTTGGACTCGATTTTTAGTAACCAACAACCCAACTCGGTCCCTAACAACAATGAATTCAACCTGTTAAGTAGCCACGACCTTCCTTAATCCCGGTACTGTATTTACTGAAGCGTTTTCTGCTCCTGCAAATTTTTCTTTACCGTATTCTCAGCAAGAGTTATCTTTCATGGATCTAAACCTACGTGGAATCTCTTATCTACACAGTGAATGGGTGTATAGAGAGACTGCATCTTGATCCTCTTCTCACACAGAATTCGAAGTGTGATGAGACTGAATTAGAAACATTATCACCAACCATTCTTGCGTTGTGCGTTTGCGGTGGAATCTTTACTGTTGACAGTGAATTGTAGTCACATTATGACTATAAATTGGCCTTTACTGTTGACAGCAATTGCAGTCACATTATGACTGTATATCGGCCGCGTAGTGACTGTGAGATCATGGCTATATTTATTAAAATGCTAATTTTGCGACAGAGATATTCCAGTGGCTTGGTCAGTAAAAGTCATGTTTCCAGCTATGTTAATTTTGCCTATCCCTGCCAGTGAATTATTTGGGTGCGTTTTCAATTTTATGTTATTATTGTTGGCAAGGAATGCATGTAGAGTTTGGGTGATAGCAAATGATTATTGATCGTCAACTCTTTTACAAATTTTATGATAAGTAGTATTGGTTTTTTTTAGTAAAAGTCCCCCTTGAAAACTAGTAGCAGCTATTTTACACAGCCTTTGGTGATAATTGGATGATTGTTGTGAAGGACTCGGTAGCAATCTCCTTTCATATCGACGAACTCACCTTTATGTTAGGTAGCAACATGTTTAACTGTTAGCTAGTGCTTATTTTTTTTTTCTGTTTAAGAACCAACTTCACTTAACCTTCTTCTAGTAGAACCCCCTTAATCCCCTTTCACATTTACTTAGATACCTTAACCTTTTGACCTTCTAGGAATTTGCGCCTTGAACAAAATAAAAGTAGTTTGTCTCAGAAATTAATAATTCCCCTTTATTGTTAATTAATGTATAAGTTTAAGTTTTATTTAATTGGATTCACTTTTATTAGAAAAAAGTTATAATGTTGGATTAATAGGATTGTTAGACATACTGGATATTGGCGTATCAGTTACAATCTTGCACGAGATTAATGGCCAAGGAGTTAGTAGCTCTAGCTAACGGGTTAACAGTGTAACAGTATCTAGCTACCATGTGCCTTGTACCTTAGATCGAACGAAAGAGTCATTGGACTCAGTCGTTTTAGCACTCGGGTTGCCTAGTAGGATTCAAGAATCCCTCGGTCAGTTGCACAATTTTTTTTTTCTGTGTCGTCTTGCGTCTCGTCCACCTGTGGCTGGGAGCTTGGATTTAGTCTTCCTGTCGATTTATTTGGTCTCTTAGCGCGATAATATTTCTTTCTTGGGTTATAGGCCTAGTTGTATTTTGTTGCGTAAGGCTTACGTCATGCCTACCGCCTCATGGTGGCATGATTCCTGATGAGGGGATCATTGCGCGCCCAATGGATGTGAGGAGAATGATAACCAAGCATGATTCAGTGCTTCCCGAGGCGGGAATTTCTCATTTTTAGGGTTGATTGGTATCAGTTGCAATGCCTCATTTCGTTTGGTAGTGTGTGTCGTAGAGGTATCAAGCTTTTCATCACCTTGTTGGTGTCGGGCGGGTAGTGTTTTTATCCATTCTTGTTTATGGCATGTTCGTCCAGTTACCTGAGGTGATAGTAGGCTGAGTCATTGTGGTATGTCACTTTCTCTTTGCTTGGTGTTCTTAATCAGTTGTGTTGTTCAAATGTTGTCATCATTACCTTCCTTCTAAAAACAAAAAAAAAAAAAATGTGCACTACCTGCTTCGCTTGTAGTCGTAACGATGGGTTCATTACATATGGTATCAGAGTGGGTTAAACCCGCGACTTGGGATCGCTACGGATTTAATTGTTATGATTTGATTATACTGTTGTTAATTGAGTTGACTTGTGTGCGTGCAGGTAATCATGGTTAGAGGACTCTGCAGAGGGAGATGACGAGGTGCTAAGGGAGGGGGCGCGACGCCTCCAGTAGCATCCGCACCTGAGGGGTCTAACCCCCGGGGAGACAAGCAGGTTCTTGGATAGAAGAAGATAGCAGTTGGCGATGTTGTCGGTATGATGAGATCTTTTATGCACATGTCTGAGACACTGATCAACCGTTTGGACAGAGATGAGGCCAGGGCGCTAGCACCTGCTGAGGTTTCACCGCGCGCATCGGCTGTTACTGGTAGCATTCACCGGGAACTCGAGAAGGTCAAATTTCCTGAGTTCTTTAGTGCATCGAATGGTCCAGCCGCCGAGGCATGGTTGGAGAACATGGCGATGTGCTTCATACTTTGCGATTATACCTCCAACATGAAGGTCTGCATGGCGGTCTTTCAACTGAAGGGGAGCGCTCTTTTATGGTGGAAGACGCTCCTGCCACAGCTGAACATGGCCTTCGAAGACGTGTCATGGGAAGTGTTCAAGGAACGGTTCTGAGAGAGGTATATTTCAGAGGAATTCATTGAGCGTCATCTCAATGAGTTCAATGCCTTACGACAGGGAGGTCGTACAGTGCCCGAGTACGAGGCACATTTTATGGAGCTGCTCCAGTATGCTCTGCACCTTAACACAGAAAAACTTAAGGTCAACAGGTTCATGTTTGGCCTTAACGGCAGCCTGCGTGCAAAGGATAGGATTCTGATGCCTCAAACCTTGCACGATGCCATCCAGAAGGTCCTCATAGAAGAGGAGGAGCTTATTAGTGGGGGTCAGACCAGGACTCCAGCGAGACCAACAGGGCAGGGTTCATCTGGAACACTGCAACACCAGACACTAGCGAGACATATGCTAGGATATCATGGCTTCCATAGGGGATCCACTTTCACTACACCTCGGTGAGCGCCCCCCCAGCAACAGACACCTTATCGGGGACCACCGCATCAGTAGCAACGTCGCCCACAACAACAGTAATTTAGGCCTGTTCAGCAGAACAGACCTGGGTTCCAGGCCGATGGGCCGTCATCTTCTACTTCGGGTACCAGGACTACTGGGATGAAGAAGGGGTGTTGGACATTTGGGGAGCCACACTACCAATGTGACTATCCTGTGGAGAGGACCAGAGCGGTCAGATCAACTGAACCCACTACAGTGGGAGATATGGGCAAGACCCATCAGATTCATGTAGCGATGAATAACTACCAGGAAGAGCACCAGTCGATTGTTCTTGAGATGACAGGTACTGTGGCTGACTAGACCCTTAGTATTTTGATTGATCCCAGTGCTACTGAGAGTTTCATTTCTAGTGTAGTGCTAAAAATGATTAAGGTAAAGGAAGTCGAACAGGATGCGTTTAGCTTTGTAGAGATGGCTTCGGGAGCCAAACAAAAGGTTGGAGGAAACGTTACGGGCTGTGCCCTTAACCTAGGAGAGTTTGTCATGAGGGTCAACTTGTACGTCACAATCTTAGGATCTTATGACATTGTGATTGGTATGGATTTGTTGGAATCGCATGAGGCGATACTCAACTATAAGATGAAATGGTTGAGCTTAGTTGATGATGAAGGACAGAGATGTGTGATTGTAGGATGGAACTAGGGAGTTTCCCTGAGGTTCATCTCATCCTTATAGTTACGGAAGAGTATGTGCAAGGGGTGCAAGCTTTATGCGATCCTTGCACTAAACGAAAAGGGAGTAGCGGAAGGTATAGAACACCTCCCGGTGGTGAAGGAGTTTGCGGACGTATTTCCAGAGGAGTTACCTGGGATGCTGCCGAAGAGGGAATTGGAGTTTACCATAGACCTAAAACTGGGGACGGAACCGATAGAAAGGACACCTTATTGGATGTCGAGCCCAGAACTACAAGAGTTGAAAATGCAACTGAAGGAGTTGCTGGACCTCGGACTGATACGTCCTAGTGTGTCCCCGTGGGGTGCACCTGTTATTTTCATTCGGAAGAAGGACAGATCATGGAGACTTTGCATTGACTACCATCAACTGAACAAGGCCACGATCAAGAATCAGTATCCCTTTCCGAGAATTGATGATCTGTTCGATCAAATGAATGGTGCGATGGTGTTCTCCAAGATCGATTTACAATTAGGGTATCACCAGTTGCGGATCAAGGAGGATGACATCCCTAAGACCGCCTTTAAGGCAAGGTTTGGACACTACGAGTTTACTATTTTATTGTTTGGACTGAAAAATGCCCTAGGGGTATTTATGATTTTGATGAACAGGGTGTTTCGCGAGTACTTGGACAAGTTCGTCCAAGTATTCATTGATGATATTTTGATCTACTCTCGGATGATGGAGGAGCATGATGAGCACTTACGCTTGGTACTGCAGTGCCTGCAAGAGCACATGTTGTATGGGAAGTTGTCCAAATGCTCTTTTTATCAATAGAGGATTCACTGCTTAGGGAATGTCATCTCTGGCGAAGGTATCGCCATGGATCCAACCAAGGTTGAGGCTATTATGGAATGGCCTGCGCCGACGAATTTCACAGAAGTGCGTAGCTTTATGGGTTTAGCAGGATACTATCGACGGTTTGTCGAGGGATTTTCGAAGATAGCAAATCCGATCACGGAATTGTAGAAGAAAAACAAGAATTTGTTTGGACCGATAAATGCGCGGAAGCATTTTGGAGGCTTAAGGAGTTGTTAACAACAACGTCGATTCTAAAGGTCCCTGACATGGACGCGGACTTCTTGGTATGCACAGATGCATCCAAGGAAGTCTTAGGTGGAGTCTTGATGCAAGACGGAAGAGTAATTGCTTACATTTCGAGGAAAATGAGAAGGCATGAGGAGAATTATGAGATGCACGATTTGGAGTTATTAGCCATCGTATATGCCTTGAAGGTTTGGAGACACTACCTTTCTGGACGAAAATTTGAACTAAGGACTGATCATTGTGGACTACAACACATTTTTTCACAAAGAAACCTGAACGCACGACAATGACGTTGGTCATAATTGCTTAGCGAGTACAACTTCAAGATTACTTACATAAAGGGGACAATGAACCGAGTGGCAGATGCTTTGAGTCGGAGGCCACACATCATTTCGGTGTTGCCTATTCAGACGAATCTACATGAGAATATTCTCACTTTACAACGTGATGATGACTGGTACAAAGAGGTCGAGGGTTTTTTTCGAAAAAACCACAATGATGGTACCATGATATGAGGGATATTCATTTGATAGCGATGGTTTATTTAGATTTCAAGGTCAGATTTATGTACCGCCAAATGACGAGTTGAGGATGTTGATCCTGAGTGAGGCTCATAGAGCAGTTTACATGGCTCACCCGGTAGTCACGAAGATAAGGGTATATATTAAACCCTTATTCTTCTGGAGGGGAATGAAGGTCGACATAGTTAACTATGTGGCCAGGTGTCTGGAGTGTCAGTAGGTAAAGGCTGAACATAGACACCCAGCAGGATTACTACAACCACATGCCATTCCAGAATCGAAATGGGAGGTCATTTCGATGGATTTTATTGTTTGATTTCCACTGACGGCAAGGAGACATGACTCAATTTTCGTAGTAGTAGACACTTTGATGAAGAGTGCTCACTTTATTCCTGTACGTATGACGCATCAGGCACCTGACATTGCTAGAGTTTTCATCAGTGAGATTGTGAGGCTGCATGGTGTTCCTAAGAGGATTATATCCGATCGAGGATCGGTGTTTACTGGATGATTTTGGACGAGTTTCCAAGAGGCCTTGGGAACCCAACTTAACTTTAGTAGTGCGTATCACCCAGAGACTGACGGACAAACCGAACGAACCAACCAAACCTTGGAAGACATGTTGCACATGTACGTGATGGACCAACAAAAGCGTTGGGAGGAATTCTTGCCTCTAGTAGAGTTCACTTACAACAATAGTTACCATAGCGCCATTAAGATGGCGCCTTTTGAGTTTATTTACGGGCGACCATGTCAGACGCTCTTGAGTTGGGATCGGCTTCAGGTTAGGGTCCTAGTGGGACCAAAAGCGATCCAAGAAATGGACGAGCAAATGCAAACAATAAGACAAAGGATTAAAGAAGTGCATGATCGATATAAGAGTTAAGTCGATGCGCATCGAGTCGACCGTAGTTACGACGTCGACGATCGAGTCTTCTTGTGGGTTAAACTGCATAAGAGTTCGATCAAGTTTGGAAAGGGAGCTAAACTCTCTCCTAGGTTCGTGGGACCTTTCAATATTGTGGAGAGAAAGGGGCCCGTGGCCTATCGACTAGCCTTGCCTGATTCTTTGAGGCGTATGCATGATGTATTTCATGTATCTGTTTTGAGACATTATATTAGTGATCGTACACATGTGATTGACATGAGTTCCTTGCAGGTATCAGACGAAGGAGCGCTCAAGACTGAGCCAGTCCACATATTAGATCATCATGTTTGAAATTTACGACATCGAATGGTAGATCAGGTCAAGGTCCAGTGGGACAATTATAGTCCGCACTCGGCGACCTAGGAGGACGCATATGATATGCGCCACAAGTTTCCATTTTTGTTTGATAGATAGACTTATGATACTGTGATACACTTATTTCGGCATTTATACTATGAAACTTCGGGATGAATTTTAGACCAAGAGAGGGTGTATGTAACATCCCGCTCTAGCGCACTGAGAAAACTTATTCTTTGAGGACACTTGCTCACAAGTGATCCGGACTTTTATGATAAGAAAACATTTATCTTTGAATATGATGCGATATGATAGATGACATGATGTTTTACTGCTTTGACATAGACATGTGTTATTGACTCAGTTTTACTGAGTGTGCAGGGTTTTGGACCTTGAGGATGCAGAGACGTCGATGGACCCCTTGGACTCCGGATTGAGTCAGGGAGTGTGCTATTTGGGTTGATTGTTTTACTGTGATTTTAGTACATTTGATCAGATGATATGATGTGGTCATGTTATGACATGTTTGTTGATTATGCAGGCTGACGATAGGTTTCTGACTAGACTCACATATGGAGTAAAGGGGCGACACACGATTCCAGAGAGGTTGAGGGAGAGGTGTGGACAACAGCCCTGCCACAGCCTACTAGCACTCCCGCCGTGGATCGAACTGTAGGTTAACGATTACCTAGTTCGAGAGGATCCACAATACCGTGAGGGTAGACTGCGAGAGTCGCTCACGATGACTCTAAGGGGTGCGCAATAAGGCGGAGGCCTTATTCCTTAGAAACCCTTAGTCTCCCACAAGTTCACCTGGTGGAGTGTTAACTCCAGGGGTTATTGATATCTACCAATCAGTCAAGAAGTGAGTGGCACACTTGGAGCACGTGGTGCATCCTGAAGGGAACATCATGCAAAGGAAACAAAAGAAGCGAGTGGCACCCTTGGAGCACGTGGTGCATCCTGAAGGGCATGTTGCGCAAAAGAAACAAACGAGGCGAGTGGCACCCTTGGAGCATGTGGTGCATCCTGAAGGGCACGTCACGCAAAGGAAACAAAAGAAGCGAGTGGCACCCTTGGAGCACATCGTGCATCCTGGGGCATGTCGCACAAAAGAAACAAACGAGGCGAGTGGCACCCTTGGAGCACGTGGTGCATCTTGAAGGGCATGTCGCATTGTCGTTGATGAAGGAGCAAACCTAGATGGCCCTAAGACATTTAACACATTAAGAAATTCTTAAACAACTTTCCTAACTAATTGTCACCTAGTTCAGAATCTAAGTCCTGAGTCTAAAACTTCTCTAGGGTAAATTTTTTGTCTAACCTTAAGAAAAAGGACCCTATAAAAATAAAAATAAAAATTTAAACTAAAAAAACCACTTAAGTAATAGTTTTACTCTTCATAAAATATTTGGGGTAAAATGAAGAGAAGAAGAATTTAATTAAAACTAGTGGATTGAAAAATTGTAAAGGAGAATTTAATTCTTAACTTGGGAAAGTACAAAAGATATTAAATTAAGAATAAAAATGGAAAGATTAAATAGCGCAACTGCCATTTTGGCTCTAATAAAAAGGGGAAAGAAGGGAAAAATAAAAATTAGAAAACTAAGGAATGGAGGAAACATAATAAAGGAAAGAAGGGAAATTATGGTAAAAAGCGAGGTAAGCATAGTAAAGAATCTGCAATTAAGAACCTTCTAAATTGAACTGAAATAGCAACTTCATTTTAGGGAAAGTATTTAAACCTGTAAGGTAATCTAGGAACACCTAGGAGTAAATTTAGGAGCAACTCTAGGTGGGTGAGGGGAAATGAGACAATTAATAACTTAAAGAAAATAAATTTTGGAGGAAAGTGGGGGATGAATGACACTTGTACGATGGAAAATTTTTAGAAGATTTTCATTAAAACTTAAATTAAAAGAGATTTAGGGAAAGTTTCGAAGACAAAAACTCTATAAAATAAAGGGAAGATGAGGAAGAATGGGATCGGTTGTTAGCGTAACGTTACGCTGTTGGATTAGTGACTTGACTGATTTACTTGTGAGGAGTTGGGATTTTCCAGCTTGGATAGGAGTGGTAGCTCAGCCTTGCGAGGCGAGATGGGAGCTAGATGTCCCATCTGGATAGTGTGTGGCCCCTTTGAGGCTCGGGGGGCTAAGGGGGAAGCAGAGTACCCTTAGCGATTGGCAGGGAGGTACCATTGTAGTCTCGACGGTAGGCGAGCGAGAGTTGCATGGAGCACGTGGACGACACCTAGAGTAGGCGAAAAGGCAACGATACGCTTCTTTGTTGAATGATAGAATGTTGTAGTATCTATGATTTAGATCTGCATTGTGTATTGGGTAGGTAAACTGATCGTCTAGTTCTCGACTGAAATTTTATAGCCTGGCTGAATGATTGGTTGATTGATTTCCGTGACCTTCGTATTCTCGCATGTCGTGACCACCTTAGGTGTTGATTGTGACCTTGAGATTGTTACCCTTCATCCTTAGCTCACTAGTCCTCACCTGAGCAGTCGGCTAGGAGCCTGATCTATGGTCATCGCCTTAGCGTTAAAATACCTATGGATCTCAATGCCCTGCTTTTATGTGCAAGTATGGTGAAGCGAAGGTGAAAATTTCGCCGTCAACCTCTTTTGTTGTCCTTGGCCGATTGTTGTCTTACGCCCTGATGCGCTCATTAACCCTGCATAAATTGATTGTTGGCAAGGTTTTTTTTTCCATGAACTCAGTATGTTTGTATCTATTGTTATCTCATTTTACTTCACCTTTTATCTCGCTGGAAATTCCTACGTTTTTACATTATTGACTGTGTTTTTATGCATGCATGGAAGAATTTACTCTGCGTCTATGCCTAGATGAACAACTTAACTCAGCGTTATGGCGCATTGACAAATACATCTATCTCTACATTTTATGTTGATGGATATTTAACTTGCACCTTCTTGTGATGTTTCTTTTGTTGGGGTTTAGTTCTGCTGCGATCATCTCAATACCTTCTTCGTTTGTGTATCACCTCTACGCTCTCAGAGGGTATTTTATTCTCAAGGAGTTTCATGACAGTTTCCAGCTCTGGAAGGGAAAAACCTCAGTGAGCCCACTTGAGGACAATGTATCTTTAAAACCTTGTGACTGTGTTGGAATGCTATTATTGTGTGAAATTATTTTTGTGTGTGTTACCCATTGTTGACTGTAATGGTTTTTTTTCTCTACTACTCATGAATGTAATTGAACAATCCAACAAAGTTTTTACCCATCTTTTGGCAGAGGGTTAGCCATTTACTTGCCGACGAATTCACTCATTTTCTTGGCAGCGATTTATCTTATGTTAACACTCAGCTTTTAGTTTTAAAAAGGAAAACTCAGCGGATTTAATAAATTGCTTTTTATAACCTCTATGAATTATTTGAATGCTTAAACCCAACGATTTATCGGAACAAATTGCTTGAGTTAACTTCGGCTGCTCCTCGATTAAATTTTGTAGATTTGTGTTTTTCTAACTATTTGGAATACGGATCTTCATTACCAAATTTAGCTACAAAACTCAGCAATAGATCTGTGTTTCTTTTTACAAGTTATTTGGACTCGATTTTTAGTAACCAGAAACCCAACTTGGTCCTTAACAACATGGAATTCAACCTGTTAAGTAGCCACGACCTTCCTTAATCCCGGTACTGTATTTACTGAAGCGTTTTCTGCTCTTGCAAATTTTTCTTTACCGTATTCTCAGTAAGCATTATCTTTCATGGATCTAAATCTGCATGGAATCTCTTATCTACACAGTGAATGGGTGTATAGAGAGACTACGTCTTCATCCTCTTCTCACACAGAATTCGAAGTGTGATGAGAGTGAATTAGAAACATTATCACCAGCCATTCTTGTGTTGTGCATTTGAGGTGGAATCTTTACTGTTGATAGCAAATTGCAGTCACATTATGACTGTAGAATGGCCTTTACTGTTGACAGCAATTGCAGTCACATTATGACTATATATCGGCTGCGTAGTGACTGTGAGATCGTGGCTATATTTATTACAATGCTAATTTTGCGACAGAGATATTCCAGTGGCTTGGTCAGTAACATTCATGTTTCCAGCTATGTTAATTTCGCCTATCCCTACCAGCGAATTATTTGGGTGCGTTTTCACTTTTATGTTATTACTGTTGGCAAGGAATGCACACAGAGTTTGGGTGATAGCAAATGTTTATTTATCGTCAACTCTTTTACAAATTTTATGATAAGTAGTATTGGTTTTTTTTAGTAAAAGTCCCCCTTGAAAACTACCAGCAACTATTTTACACAGCCTTTGGTGATAATTGGATGATTGTTGTGAAGGACTCGGTAGCAAGCTCCTTCCATATAGACGGCCTCACCTTTATGTTAGGTAGCAACAGGTTTAACTATTATCCAATGATTATTTTTGTTTTCTATTTAAGAACCAACTTCGCTTAACCTTCTTCTAGTAGAACCCCCTTAATCCCCTTTCACATTTACTTAGACACCTTAACCTTTTTACCTTATAGGAATTTGCACCTTGAAGAAAATAAAAGTAGTTTGTCTCAAAAGTTAATAATTCCCCTTTATTGTTAATTAATGTATAAGTTTAAGTTTTATTTAATTGGATTCACTTTTGTTAGAAAAAAGTTATAATGTTGTATTAATAGGATTGTTAGACATAATGAATATTGGCGTATCAGTTACAATCTTGCACGAGATTAATGGAAAAGGAGTTAGTAGCTCTAGCTAACTGGTTAACAATGTAACAGTATCTGGCTACCATGCGCCTTGTACCTTAGATCAAACTAAAGAGTCATTGGACTCAGTCATTTCAGCACTCGGGTTGCCTAGTAGGATTCAAGAATCCCTCGGTCAGTTGCACAATTTTTTTTTTTGTGTCGTCTTGCATCTCGTCCACCTATGGTTGGGAGCATGGGTTTAGTCTTCATGTCAATTTATTTGGTCTCTTAGAACAATAATTTTTCTTTCTTGGGTTATAGGCCTAGTTGTGTTTTGTTGCGCAAGGGTTACGTCATGCCTATCGCCTCATGGTGGAATGATTCCTGATGAGGGGATCATTGCACGCCCAATGGATGTGAGGAGAATGATAACCGAGCATGATTCAATGCTTCCCAAGGTGGGCATTTCTCATTGTTAGGGTTGATTGGTATCAGTTGCAATGCCTCATTTCGTTTGGTAGTGTGTGTCGTAGAGGTATCAATCTTTTGGTTGCCTTGTTGGTGTCGGGGGGGGTAGTGTTTTTATCCATTCTTGTTTATGGCATGTTCGTCCAGTTACCTGATGTGATAGTAGGCTGAGTCATTGTGGTATGTCACTTTCTCTTTTCTTGGTGTTCGTCATCAGTTGCGTTGTTCAAATGTTGTCATCATTACCTTCCTCCTAAAAACAAAAAAAAATAATTTTTGCACTGCCTGCTTCGCTTGTAGTCGTAACGATGGGTTCGTTACACTGTCACCAAATTTTACAGTTCTGTAACTTCATTTAAGGCCGCCTACGAATTCCCTTGTAGTTACTGGCTCCATACCCCAAGGTGTCATATTCACTTTTCCATTGTCACATGGCAATCCATCCTCCACACTCCCTGCATTTACTACGAGGAAACAAGGTAGCGCTTAGGGTTAGAATAGGTTTTCTGCTTTGTCATTCTTGAGTCTTCATGAAGGGGGTCGACATACCCCAATTTCAGAGGCAAAAACTGTCGTGGGTGAAGGAGGTTTCCCATGGTGTAACTACCGGCATGGTCCTCGGCTCTGGTAAGTATTCTAAAACACACTACCGAGATATATAAACAACACAAAAATGTAAAACTTCAGAATTAATGTTAGGTGTTATGTTGTTTTCGCCAGTTTTTGTAGTCATTTCCTTTCTTCTGTTGTGCTCTACCTTGCGAAGATTTCTCTGCAAAACTTTCGAAAGATCTCCTGTTGTCCTGGGAAATGATTTCCTCCCTGGGATTGTCGATATCCATTCCTGGTTAGGAATTCGGATCCCTTTGTAGTATTCCTTGGAGACTTTCAGAGTTAGGGTTGTTCGAAGCATACACCTCTCCTCGAATAAGTGATGTGACTTGGTTTTTCTCTTTATTTTATAAAATTTCACAGCGAAAATCCTAAGTCGCAGTATACATACCGGCTTATTCTTCTTTATTCTTATTATCGTCTTTCCAAAAGAATCTTGTGGAGGTAGGTTGGTTCTATATAAGGTTCAAAAGGATTTCGACTCTTTCGGTTTGATAGGTAATATGTCATATTTTCTTTTGTCTTCCCCGAAATGGATGGAGTCACTATCCTGTAGATTTACCAGGCTCTCGAGTCTTCCCTCTATTATCATTGTCCTCTTTTGTTTCCGTGATACCTTGAATAATTAAACTCCTATAGCACAACTTTCCATTTGTATCACGATGTTATGTCATCTTGATGGGGCGGTAGTTTGTCTCCGTACTTTGAACACCATAGTGTGATGAATCTGTTATTATTGTTGATTTTGTATATTTATTTGTTACATTTTTTTATTCAGAACTGATTTAGACTTAACCCTTTAATCGTCCTAATATGTTGTGTAAAACGTCTATAGTATTACTTTAGTTTCTGCTTATAGCAAATTTTTTATTGTTTTCAAAGTAATGGTTTCGTTATAAGACTTGTGATTGTCACTAAAGGTGGGACTTGTTGTTGTGAGGACCCATCAGAGATGGTACTACGTTCTCCTCCCTCGGCCCGAACATCTAGACAGATAGAAGGAAATGGGGCAAGGATTAAAACCCATACATGAACAAGATAAGTATCTTCTTGATAGGGGAAACCTCAGTTTAACTCCTATAGTCTTATTGCAATCTACTTCTTATGGATTATTATTTCTTGAATAAAGGCTAAAGTTTACTGGATTTGATTTATGTGCAGGGTCTCCATCCACACAAGTCCCATATACCCATCATTGCTGCTGCACAAAAGGTATTCAGGTTCTGAACATTTCACCCCTCGGCAAACTCTACAGGTTCTACCATCAGCTAAGGGAATGATGATTCAACTAGCTTTGTTGTGTCTAGCGATGTGTTTACTGTAGCTCTTGGGTCGTCCTTCCATTAATGGCATAACGTCAGTTCCTATATAACTATTGAATATGTAAATAAGTAAAGAGTCCAGTCGATTGTATAATATACTTCATTTTCTTTAATTATTAAAAGACAACCTATTCAAATTCGTTCGAAAGTTAATCTGTGTCAAAGAAATTTTGTCTTTTAAATTTGAACACTGTACTTATTATTTGTGCGATTTGACTTTATATTATACCATTGGTCTACCTCGTCCTAGAAATAAAGGAGTTTCCAAAGTTTAACAATGGATTTACTGTTATATTTGGCCTTCTGTGTTCGGTTTTAAAAATTGAATGATCATATATCGGTTGTTTCTTTAACTAGAGCATTCCCACTGTTTCGCAATTTAACTCCCATTATGATTGTGTGTCTGTCAAAGATTTATCATATTCGGAGCATAGGATAAACTTCTTACTAAAACATACATGCATATAGTTATATAGACATGTTTGTCTATGTAGTTTTTAGATTTCCATATTTCTTTATCATGCCTACCAATAGTAGTTAGATATATACTTGTTACCAATCTATCATGAAATTCTATTGACTCGGAGTGGCTCAAGGTCTATACGAAGTGGTAGATAGCGTCCCTAATTCATTTATACATATGCATTTCCACTTGCTAAAAATACTTACTTCATGTATTTAGACTAGTTTCAATCTATTCATGCCTAGATGTAGACACCAAAAATTTCGATGTACAGGAAATACCTCTATTTTAACAGAAATACAATTACAAATAGAAGTTACCTCCAAAATTTAATCACACAAATCCATTTGATTATTCTAGGAAGAAATAAAATAAATTCCTAATTTTCTTACCAATTCTAATTTAATCATAAGGGCTGCCCGGAAAGTGATTTTCAGAAATAATTTATAAAATTGTTTTATAGGAATCTGTATTGCACATATTCATATAATCGAACCATTTTTTCTCAGACTATTATATCCATACATACATTAATAATTACGCTACTTCTGTAACTAATTCCTTCCACAAAGATATAAATAATTCAATTTAGATGCAACTCAAAACATCTCAGCAGACATGCGGTAAATCAAACAGATGTATTACAACAATTAGAAGTAAACACTCAATCAGAGAAGGGAATATTGCATATCTGGAGTAGCTCACTGGAAGACAAAAGGAGCAACCACGTTCCTCCCAACCGTAGAATAGGGAAGCCAAACTACTTGCCCAGTTCACCCCCTAGCCTGACCATGAACCCATGAGGGAGAAATCGAAACCTCCTCTTCAGAAATATCTCTCAGCTTCCATAGAATCCTCTTGCCTCACACTCAATTAGTAGTGTTCATAACAACAAGAAAAAAAAACCAGTAGTCTCCTTTCCCGCATACTCAGCAATGTCTTGCCTCCTCACATATGCTATTTATAAATAAAATATTTTTTCCTAGGTCTTTTTCCCTCCCTTGGAAATTTTCGCAGCTTTCTAAATCCCTGATTGTGCACTTGTAACAATCAGCCCAGAGGTGGTTCCAACATGTTCCCCACTCATGGAGTCATGGTCAGCTAAATTTAACATGGTTGTTTCATTTGTCCTGTTGCAATAAATAAAATAATATTTTGTTTACATTCAAGTGTCATAGTCAAATAGTTAGTCAGGTCAGATCAGGTCTCTACCCAACAGTCATAATAATTAATTACAATTTATCAAATTCAAAATTCGTATTTGCCATAAATGGAAAATATTTTCCAAATTTGAATTTACTAAAAACGGAATAGTTTTCTAACAAATTTTGAATTTCAAAAATACTTTATTTTTAGGGATGTCACATCCTTTCCCCCTTCAATAAAACACTGTCCTCAGTGTTCGTTAATTTCTTGGAATAGGATTGGATGAGATTGTAAATATCTCTCCAACTCCCAAGTGGCCTCCTCAAGACTAAAGTGCTTCCATTGCACTTTTACATGAGCAACGGTTCTGTTCTGAAGTGTTATTTCTCTCCAGTCCAGAATGCATAGGGATTCCACCTGAAACTCGCCTTCTGGTTCCACCTGCACCAAGTTCCAATCGATCATATGAGTAGGGTCATGGACACATGTTTTCAACAAGGAAACATGAAGTACATTATGAATTCTTAAATTAGGTGGGAGTGCAAGTTGGTAAGATACGGGGCCAATTGGAGCTAATATCTTGAAGGGCCCACAAAACATGGGTGCCAACTTGACAAAGTTCTGGAGTTTTAGTGAACTCTTTTGGGCTTTGACTTTTAAGTAAACATGGTCTCCCACTTGAAATTCTAAGTGTCTTCTTTTCTGGTCCACATAGATTTTATGTCTGTCATGTGCCTCTTTTAAGTTCTGTTGCACCCTTCTTACCATACTTTCCATTTCTTGGAGCATTTCTGGTCCAACCATGAGTCAGTTAACTGAATCGTCCCAACTAATTGTCATTGTGCACTTTATGTCGTATAGTACCTCAAAGGATCTCAATTTAGCCTAAGTTTGGTACCCATTGTTATATGAGAAATCTACCAAGTGCAGGTAGTCTTCCCACATACTCAGTTTGTTCCTTACGTACATGCAGAGCATATCTTCTATGATATGATTTGTTCGGTCAGTCTATCCATCCGTTTGTGGATGGTAACTTGTGTTAGAATTCAAATTAGTATTTATCCATGCAAACAATTCTTTCCAAAAAGTGGACGTAAATTTTATGTCTCTATCTGAGATCACCATTTCAGGAACACCATGCAGTCTAAAAATTTCTTTCATAAATATTTCAGCGATATTTATATCTTTAAAAGTAGATTTCACAAGCATAAAGTGTGCAGACTTATTGATTTTATCAATTACAACCATGATAGAGTCGTTATGTTTCTTAGTTTTGGGCAAACCTGTAATAAAGTCCAGCGATATGGTCTCCCATTTCCATTATGGTACTGGTAATGGTTGTAATAGGCTGGTTGGATGCTGGTGTTCGACCTTTACCTGCTGACAATCCTGGCACCTAGACAAGTATTTTGTTGTTTCACCTTTCATATTAGGCCAATAGAAAAGTTTCTTGAGTGTTGTTATCGTCTTCTGGTATCCTAGATTACCAGAATATGGTTTCTTATGCACTTTATCAAGGACTGTTATCTTTAACTTTGTTGAATCGGGTATGTAAAGTCTTTTTTTAAATCGTAGTAACACATTTTTATCGATACTTAGGTCTAGTTTGTCTGAGTTTGTTGTAGTGTCATGTAATTATGCCACAAACTTAGTGTAATTTTCGTCATTAGTACCTGTCGCCCTTATTCTCTGTTCCAGATCACTTTCTGTCCTGCTGACGTTTATCTCAAATATCCTGTGGACTCTTCTGCTTACAGCATCTGCTACCTTATTTTCCTTACCTTTGATATGTCTTACCTCAAAGTCGAATTCTCTCAAAAAGGCTAGACACATTGCTTGCCTTGCATTAAGATCTAGTTGGTTAAATAGGTACTTCACCCCGCTGTTATCTGTCAATAGTAGAAACTTTCTGACCATTATGTAGTGTCACCACATTTTTAAGGTGTGTATTACTGGTGCCAATTCTAAATCATGAGTGACGTAATTTTTCTCATGTTCCTTTAACTTCCGGGACTCATAGAAAATAACGTGTCCTTCTTGAGTTAGGACACCACCTAGTCCTTCTTTACTCGCGTCAACACAAACCGTAAAGTCTTTATCTGGGTCTGCTACCTTTAAAATGGGTGCATTCATTAATAATTCCTTCAACTTATAAAAACTATCTTGGCACTTTTGTGACCAGTTAAACTTGGTCCCTTTCTTTTGTAACGTTGTGATGGGGTAGGCTATTTTGGAAAACCCCTCTATAAATCTGTGATAATATCCAGTGATTCCCATGAATGACCGGATTTCCTCTACATCCTTCGGTACCGACAATTCCATAATGGCTCTTACTTTCTCAGGGTCGACTGCAATGCCCTCTGCAGAAATTACATGTCCTAGGTATTGTATCTTCTTCTGATAAAAATTGAACTTATCGAATTTACCATACAGTTGGTGCTTTCTCAAAGTTTTCAAGAAGATTCTTAAGTTCTCTTCATGTTCTTCTTATGTTTTTGAATATACCAGTATATCGTCAATAAAAACCAACACAAATTTGTCCAAGTATTGACTAAAAATACTATTCATTAAGCACATGAATGTGGTTGGCGCATTAGTGAGTCTGAAAGGTATGACCACATATTTGTAATGTCCATATCTTGTTCGAAAGGCTGACTTTCTTATGTCCTCATCCTTTATCCTAACTTGATGATATCCAGATCGTAAGTCCAACTTCGAAAAGATATTTTCCCCACCTACTTGATCAAATAGATCGTTTATCCTAGGTAAGGGGTACTTGTTTTTAATAGTCACTTTGTTTAATTGTCTATAGTTGATACATAGTCTTAGAGTATTGTCTTTATTCTTCACAAAGAGAACGGGTGCTCCCCAAGGTGAAACACCGGGTATGATATATTCTTTGTCCAATAACTCCTGCAGTTGTATTTTCAATTCTGTCAATTCTGGTATACTCATTCGGTAAGGTGATTTCAATATAGGGGTTGAGCTAGGTAGTAGGTCTATGGAGAAGTCTATTTCTCTTCCAGGGGGTAATTAAGGTACTTCATCAACGAATACGTCTCTGAAATCGCGTAAAATATCAAAGTCTTCCAAGTTAGGTTTGTCTTTCTTTTCTAACAGGTTTGTTACTTGGATGGCATAAACTTGGAATCCCTTTCTCATACATTTCTTGAATTGCATCGTGGAAACTTGTCTAACTGATACCAGTTTTGGTATACCTTGGACTGTTCTAGGGGTGTCATAATCGTTTTTATAGTTAAGTGTTTTTGTATAACAATCGAGTACCTCCTTGTGCTTTTCCAACCAATCCATTTCAATAATCATATCATAAGATCCTACTGGTAGGATGTTCAGATTTGTCCTTATGTTTTGACCATCTAAGCTGAAATCAAAATCATAAATAAATTCAACTACTTTCCTTTTAGTTCTGGTAGCTAGTTGTACCATCCATGATTTTGCGTGCTTCAGTTTCTTAAGTTTATTTGACTCTACTATACCAGGAGTAATATAACTTAACATAGCTCTAGGGTCAATTAAAACAGAAATTCGAGTGTTATTGATTTTACCTTTGATTTCTACCATAAAGGACTGGTGGTCAGCTTGACGACCATCTATCGTTGCATTTATCCGATGTAGGCTTATGCCCACATCACCCAACGTCAAGGCTTCCTGCAAGTTATGAACAAAAATTTTGTTTGTTGAACTTAAACGTGGACAGTTCCTCCTTAGGTGAGGTTCTCCACATTCCCAACACTTTAATGGTTCACAGGGGATATCCCCAAACTTCTTTGTTCCCAGATTTACAGGTTTACCGCTAGCTTGTGTATTCGGATGGTTGGAGTGAAAATCGTTTCTCGAAAAGATTTTTGATGCATTCTGATAAGGAGATGGCTGGTATCGCTTCTTCTGTTGGTTCATTTGATCTTGTTTCTTATCCTTCCAGGCTTTGGGAAACTCTGCCCACTGTTTATACTTGGCGTAGCACATTCGTTCTTTCTTGAATATTTCACTCAAGGATTTGGGGTTGTCAAACTCAATTATGTCCCTGTATGATTGTGGTAAACAACTTAAGAATCACTGGATTTTCACCTTATCCTCTCAGATGTAAGGTACGAACCTTAGTAATTCCATGAATATATTTATAAGGTCCTCTGTTGTCATCTGTCCAAGTCTTAACTCGTAAAATTAATTTTTTTTCCTTTCATAGTATCTTTCAGATAAGTACTGTTTCTTGAAATATTTCTTGAAATTGGACCATTGCATATGTTTTTCTTTTAAGCCCTTTTCCAATTTCAGATCTTTCCACTAGACGCTGGGCATTTCTTTCAGGGTGTAAATGGCCATTCTGACTTTCATATTGCTGGAATAGTTGTATATTTGGAAATATTTTTTGATATCTAATAACCATGCTTCAGCTTCCTCACATGTTCTGGATTCCCAGTCAAATGTAGCAGGATTAATCTTCTTGAATTCCCCTTCAAGATGATCTACTTGTTTCCTTTTTCTGTCTGGTTTTTCTTTATCTTCAACTGAAGGGGTACCCTCAAATGAGTTGTCCTGTTTTTCTGCTTCAGGACCAGAGATATTGGAGGCCCTCTTACTGACCTCTTCTTCATGGTTATCGTCCTTTGGTATTTTCTTGGTTACTATGCTACGCAGTGGCACTTCATAATTATCTCTTGTTGTTCCTGCTGCAGTTTCTTCAGTTTCTCATTGTCTACTTTGAACACCTACAGTTCAATAATAAGATTCCTCATTGTTTCTATTACTTCCGTAGGTGATCTTTCTTCACTATTATGTCTTGGACCTCCAGGAAGTCCTTTCTCTGGATTTCCTTCCATTCTGATTTCTGTGTCATCCTGGGCTACCATAATTCACATAAAACATAAAGGGTTTTATTTTTGTAACACAAAAAGGTTTATTAGTTTTGCATCATCTCGAACTATATACTAAGCACTAAATTGGCCTGTTCAGGTCCAGTGTTGTAATCTTTTTCTTTGATACCATATGTAATGAATCTCATATTTACACAAAAAAAAAAATTGTTAAAAAGTTTCTTGGTGGTAAAAGGGGTTCTAGTCATGAAACTTTGTTGTCGATTGGTTAGGAAATTATGTAACAATGCTTCACTTTAAAGTTCCATTACAAAGTCCTTGATACAACTCTTAAATTCCCTATACAACATAAGGTTTTCCTATTTGTGACAAGCATAGAAGGTTATGAGGAAAGGTTCCCAAGTTTATTAGGTAACTCCCTTAAGTATACCTATAGACTGCGCATACACGATGTAAATCATTTTTATAAAATAACCCAAGCTTTCAATTTCGTTCACATATCCACCTATGCTGTTATGGCAGGAAAGTCGTAATTAGTTCTTAATCATAACAGACATGGGGGGGTCAGATTTTCTCTAGAAATTGTGGTTGATGGAATGAAAGTACGAGATTGCAAAGGCCAGTGGGATGCTAACAACTAGGATCTAACCGTTGTCTCGGATTTACACAGGGTGGAAAAGAATGGTTTAACTCGAGTTGTGGCGGTGTCCCATTGAAATCCTTCTTTAAGTGTATGAGAAGGATTACTGTCACCAAAGTTTACAGTTCTGTAACTTCATTTAAGGTCGCCTATGAATTCCCTTGTAGTTACTGGCTCCATATCCCAAGGTGTCATATTCACTCTGCCATTGTCACATGGAAATATGTCCTCCACACTCCCTACATTTACTACGAGGTGACAAGGCGCCGCTTAGGGTTAGAACAAGTTTTCCGCTTTGTCATTCCTGAGTCTTCACGAAGGGGGTTGGCATACCTCAATTTCAAAAGAGAAAATTGTCATGAGTGAAGGAGGTTTCCTATGGTGTAACTACCAGCGCAGCCCTCAGGCAAGTCTTCTAAAACACACTAACGAGATAGATAAACAACACGGAGATGTAAACCTTGGGATTAATGTTAGGTTTTTTGTTTTTTTCGTCAATTTCTGTAGTGATTTCCTTTCTTCTGTTGTGCTCTACCTTGCGGCAATTTCTCTGCAAAACTTTCGAGAGATCGCCTGTTGTCCTGAGAAACGATTTCCTCCCTGGGATTGTCAATATCCATTCCTGGTTAGGCATTTGCATCCCTCTGTAGTATTCTTCAGAGTCTTTTGGATTTAGGTTTGTTCGAAGAATATGCCTCTCCTCCAATAAGTGTGTTAAGGTCCTAACCCACACATAGGTAGATCAATGTATTCAGATGTAATAAAGGTCAATATTAATAAGACCTTTCAATAAAATAGAATAAGGCGGATGTAAGAAGACCTA
>ML788911.1:323718-337542 GCA_009831015.1 Picea engelmannii | reverse complement strand
TTAAGGTCCTAACCCACACATAGGTAGATCAATGTATTCGGATGTAATAAAGGTCAATATTAATAAGACCTTTCAATAAAATAGAATAAGGCGGATGTAAGAAGACCTAATAGAAGCTTTCGCTTCTAGAAGGATCTTCCTCTCTATGCTTATTTTTAGTATAAATAGGAGTCGAGGGTATGAGAACCCTAGCTTGGATATTATTGTAATAGAGCACAGCTCGACTAGAGGTTGCCCCCTCGAAGAGTCCTGTGAACATTGCTATCTGATTCAAAGTGTTATTTTTGTTGCTATTTCGTATATCATTTCTATGTATTGTGAAGATTATGCTGGATATTTTACTGTTATTCTGTCATTTCTAGCATTTCGTTTATGTTCTGCATATTTTATATATCTGGTATCTTGCAAAGTGATGCGCCTTGGTTTTTCTCTTTATTTTATAAAATTTCACAGCGAAAAGCCTAAGTCGCAGTATACATACCGACTTGTTCTTCGTTATTCTTATTATCATCTTTCTAAAAGAATCTTTCAGAGGTAGGTTGGTTCTGTATAAGGTTCAAAAGGATGTCGAATCTTTCGTTTTGATAGGTAATATGTCATATTTTCTTTTTTCTTCCCCGAAATGGATGGAGTCACTATCCTATAGATTTACCAGGATCTCGGCTAGTCCCTCTATTACCATTATCGTCGTTTGTTTCCGTGATACCCTAAATAATTTAATTGGGACTCCTCTAGCACAACTTTTTGTGTGTATCACGAAGCTATGTTATCTTGATGGGGTGGTAGTTTGTCTCCGTACTTTGAACACCATAGTGTGATGAATCTGCTATTACAGTTGATTTTCTATATTTATTTGTTACAGTTTTTTATTCAGAACTGATTTAGACTTAAACCTTTAATTGTCTTGATATGTTGTGTGAAACGTCTATAGTATTACTTATGTTTCTTCTTATATCGAAGTTTGTATTGTTTTCAAAGTAATGGTTTTGCTATAAGACTTGTGATTGTCACTAAAGGTGGGCCTTGTTGTTGTGAGGACCCATCAGAGATGGTACTACATTCTCCTCCCTCGGCCTGAACATCTAGACAGATAGCAGGTGATGGGGAAAGGATTTGAACCCATACATGAACAAGATAAGTATCTTCTTGAGAGGGGAAACCTCAGTTTAACTTCTATAGTATTATTGCAATCTACTTCTTCTAGATTCTTATTTCTTGAATAAAGGCTAAAGTTTACTAGATTTTATTTATGTGCAAGGTCTCCGTCCACACAAGTCCCGGATACCCGTCACTGGCCCTGCGCAAAAGGTATCCAATTTCCAAACCTTTCACCCCTCAGCTAACTCTACAGGTTCTATCGTTAGCTAAGGGAATCATGATTCAACTAGCTCTGTTGTATCTAGCTTTGTGTCTACTGTAGCGCCTGTTGGAGTAAACCCTTGGGTCGTCCTTCCATTAATGGCATAACACCAGTTCCTGTATAAGTATTGAATCTGTAAATAAGTAAAGAGTTTGGTCGACTGTATAAGATACTTCATTTTCTTTAATTATTAAAAGACAACCTATTCAGATTCGTTCGAAAGTTAATCTGTGTCAAAGAAATTATGTCTTTTAAATTCGAATGTTGTACTTATTATTTGTGCGGTTCAACTTTATATTATACCATTGTTCTACCCCGTCCTAGAAAAATAAGAGTTTCCAAAGTTTAACAATGGATTTACTGTTATGTTTGGCCTTCTGTGTTCGGTTTTAAAAATTGAATGATCATATATCAGATGTTTCTTTAGCTAGAGAATTCCCACTCTTTCGCAATTTATCTCCCAGTATGATTGTGTGTCTATAAAAGATTTACCATATTTGGAGCATAGGAGAAACTTCTTACTAAAACATACATGCATATAATTATATGCACGTGTTTGTCTATGTAGTCATTAGATTTCTGTATTTCTTTATCATTCCTACCAATAATAGTTAGATATATAATTCTTACCAATCTATCGTGAAATTCGATTAACTCGGAGTGGCTCAAGGTCTATATCAAGTGGAATATAGCATCCCTAATTCGTTTATACATCTGAATTTGCACTTTCTGAAAATACTTACTTCATGTATTTACACTAGTTTCAATCTGTTCATGCCTAGATGTAGAAACCATAAATTTTGATGTACAGGAAATACCTCTATTTTAATGGAAATCCAATTACAGACATAAGTTACCTCCAGAATTTAATCACACAAATCCATTTGATTATTCTAGGAAAGAAATCAAATAAACTCCTAGTTTTCTTACCGATTCTAATTCAATCATAATGGTTGCCCGGAAAGTGATTTTTCAAAAATAATTTATAAAATTGTTCTGTAGGAATCTGTACTGCACATATTCATATAATCGAACCATTTTTTCTCAGACTATTATATCCATACAGACTTTAATAATTACACTGCTTTTGTAACTAATTACTTCCATAGAGATAGAAATAATTCAATTTAGATGCAACTCAAAACATCTCAGCAGACATGCGTAAATCAAACAGATGTATTACAGAAATTAGAAGTAAACACTCAATCAGAGAAGGGAAGATTGCATATCTGAATCTATTCACTGGAAGACAAAATGAACAACCATGTTCCTCCCAACTGTAGAATAGGGCAGCCAAACTACATGCCCGATTCACCCCCTAGCCTGACCATGAACCCATGAGGGCGAACTCAGAACCTCCTCTTCAGAAATATATCGCAGCTTCTGTAGACTCCTCTTGCCTCACACTCAATTAGTAGTGTTCATAACAGCAAGAAAAAAAAACAGTACTCTCCTTTGCCGCATACTCGACAACATTTTGCCTCCTCACATATACTATTTATCAATAAAATCTTTTTGTCTATGTCTTTTTCCCTCCCTTGAGAATTTTCGCACTTTTCAAAATTCCTGAATTTCAGGGGCTGCCAATGGCCAAATCCTTGATTTTCCACTTGTAACAATTAGGCCAGAGGTAGTTCCAACATGTTCCCCACTCATGGAGTCATGGTCAGCTAAATTTAACATGGATGTCCCATTTGTCCTCCTGCAATAAATAAAATAATATTATGTTTACATACAAGTGGCATAGTCAAATAGTTAGTCAGGTCAGATTAGGTCTCTTCCCAACAATCATAATAATTAATTACAATTTATCAAATTCGAAATTCAGATTTGCCATAAATGGAAAAAAATTTCCAAATTTGAATTAACTAAAAACAGAATAGTTTTCTAAGAAATTTTGAATTTCGAAAATACTTTATTTTTGGGGATGTCACATGCACTCCTTTCAACAGATTCTTACGCAAGACTTAAATTCTTGCGGACGACTATGCACGCCTTGCAAATGTCCCTTTGCACTCCTTGCAAATGGAAAGTTCACACTATCTCTTCTGAGCTTCTGAGTCAAAACCAACTCTGTCACTCTTTGCAGTAGATTCTAGTGAAAGACTTAGTTTCTTGCGGTGACTGAACACCTTGCAGTAGTCCCTTTTCACTTCTTGCAAATAGAAGTTCCATGTTATCTCTTCGGATTTTCTTAGTCGAAACAGACTCTGTCAACGCACTCCTGTCATATTGTATGAACACCTTGCATGGAATCAACAAAGAGAAACAATTGAAACTTATACAAAAATATCACAGTTTCATATAATCAACAACATAACTCATTCATTCATGAAAACTTAAGTTTCATTACATTAAAGTCTAGGAGTGAATCTCCTAGATCATTCATAATCATTCAGCTCCCAAGCGTTTGATCTTCTTTAGTTTTCGATCATTTCAATAAAATATTTGCAGGAAACGCCAGCGGTTAAGAATCTGAAATCATTCAAAGGAACTCTAAGGTGTTGAGTTGCCTCTCCACATGTGCTTACTGATGATTCTCCTGCACTGCATTCCATACATTATTTGGAATGGGCTCTTTCCAGTGCTCTTTTTTGGTGACTCATTGTATGCAAATTCTTATTGTGGTAGAATCTGATCCCACTGACTATGATGCTCAGTAACCAGACTCCTCAATAAGTTTTTAAAACTTAGGTTCACCACCTCATTTTGTCCATCTATATGAGGGTGATACACTAAGCTGAAGGACAAATCTGTCCCCAACTTCTTCCACAATGTTCTCCATAAATGACCAATGAATTTGGTATATCTATCTAAGACAATACTTTTCGATAATCCATGAAGTCGAACAACTTCCTTGAAAATTAAATTTGCAACATGTGTTGCATCACTAGTATTTTGGCATGGGGTGAAGTGTGCCATCTTTGAAAATCTATCCACTACCTTAAATATGGAATCACATCCTCTTTGTGTTCTTCGAAGTCCCAAAACAAAATCCATGGTTATTGCATCTCAAGGCCTTTATGGTATTGGAAATGGTTGATACAATCCAATGTTTTGTATTTTTCCTTTTGCATGTTGGTAGATTCTACATATGTTCACAAACTTTATCACATATGTTCTCACACATGGCCAATAGTATGAACTAATCAACTGTGCAAATGTTTTATCATGACTGAAATGTCCAGGAAATCCTCCACTATTATTTTCCTTCAAAAGGTTATCCCTCATTGAGAATTTTTGGTATGCACTATTGATTATGCATAAACTCAATGAAGTTTGCATGTCTCTGATTCAATTTTTCTTTTTTGGTTATGAATTGTAAAGCCTGGTTATCGATATACAAGACAAATTCCTTTGGAACAAGGTAGTGACTCCATTTCTTCAGAGCTTGAATTATGGCATAAAATTCTTTATCATATGTGGAGTACTTTCTCTTACTCTCATTCAACTTCTCATTGAAATATGCAACTCATTTATTATCCTAGCTCAAGATTGCTCCAATTGCAACTCCACTTGCATCACATCTCGCTTGAAATGTCTTCCCAAAATTTGGCAAGATTAGAATTGGTCGTACTGTTATCTTATCCTTCAATATATTGAATCTCCTCTCGACCTCCTCTATCCATTTCAAATACGTGTGCCTCTTTTTCATTGCATCCATAATAGGTGCGCAAATTCCACTGAAATTTCTGATGAACTTACTATAGAAACTTGCTAATCCATGTAAGTTTCTCACTTCAAACATACTCCTTGGTGATGACCATTCTTTGATTGCTTTCACCTTCTCTGGATCCATCTTCAATTCATTTGAAGAGATCACAAAATCCAATTAAATGAGTTATGTCTTAATAAAAGAGGACATATTTAGATTTATCAACAACTTCTCCCATTGTAGTCTCCTCATCACTAATGTCAAATGTCTCAAATTGTCCTCTTTGGTCTTTCTAAAGACCAATATATCATCCATATATAGAACCGCAAACTTTCCAATAAAATCTTTTAGTATTTCATTCATCAATCTCATAAAATCACCTGGCGAATTTGTTAATCCAAATGGCATAACAAGCCACTCATACAATCTTGTTTATCGCTCCCAAGTCTATACACATTCTCCATCCTCCATCCTTCTTTGGACTCAACAAAGTTGGTATTACAGATGGACTCAATATTTCTCTCACCAAACCCTTGTCTAACAATTCCTGGACTTGGTTCTTTACCTCCTCATTCTCTTAAGGTGTCAATATGTATGTTGCTTTGTTTGGTAGACTCTCTCCTGGTATCAAATAAATATGATGGTTGATACTTCTAATGGGTGGAAATGAGTTAGGAAACTCATCCACTATCATGTTAACAAAATTATCCAACAACTCCTGAACTGCCTCAGGAAAATCATCCATCGAATTACTTGTAAGGACAACTCTCGATTTCCTCACCACAACAAAATGCATCTCCTGTCCTTTATTGAATTCACTTAGGATTCCTTCCCACTCATGAGAAGTATGCTTGTGTTTCCTTCCTCTTTTAATTTATTCTCCTCTATTTGAAGCAACATGTGTGTCCTACCATTATTCTCCAAGGTGTAAGTATCTTTTCTCCCATCATGAATGAAATTTATGTCAAACTTCCATGGTATTCCCAACAAATAATGACATACATCCATGGGAATTACATCACACAGAATATCATCTCTATATCCACCTATTTTAAATTCAACAAGGCATTGTTTAGTTACCATTAACCGGTGTCCTTTCTACAACCATGAGACTTTATATGGATTTGGATGTGCAATTGTCTCCAGATCCAATTTCTCCACCATCTCCATGGATACTAAGTTATCAGTTCTCCCACTGTCAATTATCACCTTGCATACTATGTCTTTAGTCTTGCAAGTTGTCCTGAATAGACTGTTCCTATGCACTGGTTTTTCAACTTCTGGTTCTCGCTTCAAGAGAACCTTGTTTAGCATCAAAGATCTCCCATCTTCTGCTCCTTCTGCCTCAACATTCATCTTCCAAGCTTCTGAAATGTGAGCTTCACCTCCTTCTTTATTTTTCTTGGGACATTCCCATAACATTTGTCATGTATTTCCACAAGAATAACATCTTACTTCTCCTCCTCTGCTTGTTCCTCTTCCTCTAGAAGAACTTCTTCCACCACTTTGTCTTCCTCGAGAACTTCCTCTTCTTTCTGAGTCACTATGTGGTTTCTCAGTCTTGTCTTTGGTTTTTTGTACCTTGTCATGGGAAACTCCCTTGCCTTTGTTCAAGATTATACCTATGCCTTGTTGGATTTTTTTTCTGGCCAACTTATCCATTGGTTTCAGTGCAATCGAATAAGAATCCTTTATTTTCCTTACTGACATCATGTTGATATCATCCTCGATCTCATACCTCAAACCATTTATATATCTGGAAACTTTTTATTCATCTTTCTCTCTTTGTCTAGTCCTGATATTCAACTTGTAGAACTCCTCTATGTACTCTTTCACTGTCATACCCTTCTACCTCAGGTTCTGCAAATTCCTGAAAAGATTTATCTGATAATCGTTGGGCATGAATTTAGCCTTCATATTGTCTACCATTTTGTCCCAATTTTTTATGTTATGTTTTCCTTTTCTTTTCCTCTCAACCTACAGTTCATCCCACCATAGTGTTCCATGTATCTTTAGCCTGGTGATAGCATGTCTCACCTTTTTCTCCTCATCGACGTATTCATAGTCAAAATATTTGTCCATGGATCTTACCCAATACAACAATTCTTCAGCATCCAAGTTTCCTTCATACATTGAGATCTATATATATTCTCTAGTTCCCAATTTAACAATCACTTTCAACAAGCATTCCTCGGAAACATTTTCCCCTACAGCTTCTTCGACTTATACTTCTTCACTATCTGCATCAATGATGTCCCCAAAAATAGGTTCCCTCCTCTACATTGCCTCCATCGCCTCTCATATTTCACGGAGCTCTCTCATTTCTCTTTCTACAACGCGATTGGGTAAAGGTGGCTCCACATATTACATTGTAATATGTTATTACATATTACAATTATTTAGTATGTTATTACATATCACATTGTAATATTTTATAACATATTACATTGTAATATGATATTACATATTACAATTATTTAATATGTTATTACAATGTAATATGTTACGTCTCCTTGGTGGCATTGTTCTCACTGTTTCTCACAAACAGAGTACAGCTTCAATCACTTTTTCGCTACCTGAAAACAATTTCAGGCTCTAATACCACTTGATGGTATTAGAGTATCTCCTTTATGACCTTCACCTAAAATATACAGATGAAAGAAGGCTTTGATACCACTTGATCTAGCCCCCTTACTCTCCCTCGGGGCTGCACGACCTCCTGGTCAAGGATCTTCGATTCTCCGAGCCGAATCGACTCTCTGAAACCTTAATGGTCTCACTTGTGACTAAACAGAGGACATTTCAGTCTTTTGGTGCAGGTTCTATGACACCTGCAACCCCTTCCTTTGCTCTACTGAACTATCGAGTTTCAGGCAATAGATCATCTTCCATTAGCCCTTTGTTGTATGTGACCTCAATCTATGTCCTCACGTAATCACGTGATTGCAGGGTGGTCTGGAGTGGTTTGGTCCCACACCACTTTTATCCCTACAATTGACTATCAGCTGCCACATATCCCTTTGGAAATACTCTGGTTTCAATTGCAGCCTTCTCTAAGAATTTTTAAACACGATTACTTTATGTCCCCGCAATTAAGTGTGATCGTCGATCTTGTGATCTCTGGTGTTGCCTCTGGATCGATGGATGAGATATGTCCTATGTCTACCTTGGTCAAATCTCATTCAATGACCCTTTCCATCCTTTTTCATACACTCCCAGATCTCCACGATCTATCGATGCATGCCCTCTTTCTGAACGAACAACTACGATTGATTTCACCCTCTCAGCTTTAGGAGTTTCAAATATCAAACCTTGTTTCCTCCGCAGTACTTCCACCCAAATTTGACGATATTTTGATGTGTGTCCCTCCCAAATCGACGAATGTGGTTCACTTTTCTCTTCGGGCTTCAGGAGTTTCAACTCTCAATCTTCTCTTTCTCCCATAATGCTTTCATTCGAAGACAATGATCTGTCGACGCGTGTCCTTCAAAGATCGATGAATGTGGTTCACTTCATCTCTTCATGCTTCAGGACTTTCAACTCTCAGCCTTCACTTTCTTCCAGAGTGCTTTCACTCGAAGACGATGATTTGTCGATGTGTTTCCCTCACATATCAAAGTTTGTGGTTCACTTTGCTCTTCGTGTTTTGGTAGTCTCAACTCCTGCACACTCTCTTTTTCCCATAGTGGTTCCACCCGGAGTTCACCTATCTTTGTCACGTGTTCTTTTGAATCAGACAACTACGATTTACTTCATCCTTCGGGACTTCGGGAGTTTTTCACACTCCACATTTGAAATCCTCCAAAGTAAATTTCCCCAAAGACTCAGATCTGTTGACAAACATCCCCCTGGCAACCAACAACCAGGATCTACTTCATCTCTTTGAAGATTTCACTCTCTCCTTTTCTACAACTTCCGAAGTTGTATATATTGCACTACCTATCCCTCTAGATGATGGACGGTCCCTAGCCTCTTTAGGACTTCGGCGAATCCTCTCTCTTGTGTGCCTATGGAGACTTAAATCTCATGCACTTTTCTCAGATCCAATGATCCAGAATGATCCCTCTCCCTCTTGAACAGATCTTCGTCGATGACTTGTGAAACCTTCATAACTTTGTTTCCCTTGAATATTTCTCCGACTAAACCTCTTGAGATTTCTCTCACAAAGTCTTTGAGTCCTTAGAGGGTTACTTAGACACTTAGATGAATTTCGGATCTGTGAACTCCTTGCAACAGATTCTTAAAAATATTTATCTTCTTGCGGGAGACTATGCACGCCTTGAAGAAGTCCCTTTGCAATCCTTGAAAATTGAAAGTTCACGCTATCTCTTCTGAGCTTCTGAGTCAAAACCGATTCTGTTACTCTTTGCAACAGATTCTCGTGCAAGACTTAGTTTGTTGCGGTGACTATGCAGCCCTTGCATAAGTCCCTTTGCACTCCTTGCAAATAGAAGTTTCACGCTATCTCTTTTGATCTTCTGAGTCGAAACAAGCTCTATCAATGCACTCCTTGCAGACTTTATGCACACCTTGCATGGACACAACAAAGAGAAACAATTGAAACTTATAAAAAAATCTCATAGCTTCATATATTGAACAACATAACTCATTCATTCATGAAAACAAAATATTAGGGAATTGTAAAGAGTAGCAACACCATGCATTGGATCAATTTTCCTTTGTTATATTCATTCAAATGTAAATGGCTACATCTATAATAAAACAACAACTAAAAATTCAACAATAATTAAATCACAACAATCTCCTACTCATTTGCAACAGCCTCATTTGGGCATACAAAACCTTTATTTATCCTAAGGGGATCATAGGCTTTCCTCGGACTACTCGTCTACTCGAGAAAAAAAACTAACTTCTACTTAAGTTCCTTTACATTAAATTCTAGGAGTGAAACTTCGAGATCATTCATGATAATTTAGCTCCCAAGCGTTTGATATTCTTTAGTTTTCGATCATTTCAAAAAATGAGTTTCATGAAACGTGAGTGGTTAAGAATCCAAAATGATTCAAAGGCGTGCTAAGGTGATGATTTGTCTCTCCATGTGTTCTTGCTGACGATTCTCCTGCATCAATTGAGGTACATAGTTTAGACAAGTAGTTGATAAGTTGGCACATACATGAGGTGTATACTTGATGATGTTGGTAGATCTTGATGAGTCATGGTTGGTGTGTATTTGATGCATAAATGGTACATATTTGGTGCATGGTTGATGCACTCATTGATTCATGGTTGATTCACTTGTTTATGGTACAGGTTGATTATAGGTTGTTTCGACAAGTTATTTGTATAGGTTTGGTGCATGGTTGATGCACTTGTTTATTGATCTAAAAATGAAGAAGACTTGTATTCTTGAAATTATTTGCAAGTAAAATTTATGTGTTAAAATGAAAATGGATCAACTTTGCAACACAACTTTAATAGGATTTACTCATTCAAGATGCAGATAAACAACAGCAAAAATAGTGAACAAAAAACACATTACACAGCAAATGATAAAGGAGTTCACCCCTCTCTTCGGCTACATCTCCTAGTCCAGTTTCCAATGGATCATTTGTATTATTTTCTCAAAGTGCTAAAAAATGTGCTTTAAAATTCTCAAAATACCAAACAGACTTCTCTAATGCCTTCAAAACATCCAAAAATCCCTAGCTGGGCTTTTTTGGCACCTCGTTTGGCCAAAAATTGAAGAAGATAGGCTTCCTGGAAGTCCCCCTTCAAACTTGTTGTCTCTGCATCTACAAAATGCACCCTTGTTGGCTCAACCTAGCCAACACGCATATTTAAGCGTAAAAACATAGCACCAGGTGCAACTGCACAACCGGTACAAACTGTCGAATGGTTACGCGCTGACCTTTAACTACCAAGGCCCATGGGCGCATGGTCACCACATGTCCACGCGCAATACACATCAGGGATAAAGTTCAAACCGTATACAAAACCGTAGGATTAAACTACACACATATACATTGGTCAGATGTTATATGTCAAACCGTGCGCATTTCAAAATTGTTACAACATATATATATTACGGTGGGTTTAACTACCCGTAGCACCGGTCATATGCAATACATATATATAACCGTGGGTCGGGGCTTAGCCCCGGCCAGGTTCACGCCCAAATACACATTTTTGAAAATTCAAATATATTACAACACATACATATGTTAAGTAACACATGCGGGTGCACCAGTTGGGTGGCCTTTCCCAAAGCTTTACCCTGCCCGAAGGTCACAGGGTCGACTCCTGCCAAGTGCAAAGATTTTAATCCAATAAACATGTGACACGTGGTGACCATTGATTGGGCCATGTGTCGCCATCCTGTTCACTGCCAACAAGCCATGTCACATGCCAACTATCTCAATAGCTGCCTATCACATGTCGTACGACCTACCATGTCAGCGTTCGTACGGACTGTACAGACTGTACAGTCAACACCCCTTTTTTTGTTTGTTTGTAAATTTGAACAGAACGCGATATCTCTCGCTCTCGACGTTCGTTTGAACCCAAACAAGTTGTGTTGGTTTCGTAACGACGATGCCTACACTCTCATTCGATTTGAAGCGATTTCGAACACTTTGAATTTTTGAGCAAAATTTGATCCCCTGGATCACACCTCCCCATTGGAAAGCTTTTGGACCTCCAAAATACTATTTTCAGTCTATTTGAAGATGAGGGTATAGTTCCCTCACTCTTCCAACCTCAATCCACTTGTATTTTCTTGGATTTGTACCTTTAAGACTAACTCGAAGATACTCCACATTTCCTTGTGTTGAAGTTTGCATTCTCCTGTCAAGGATGGTGTCTTCATGCAATTTTGTAAGATTTTCTGCGGAAAAATCATCTATAAAAGGAATCTAAACATGCTCTCCTTTATCATCAATCAAAGGAGGCTTATACAATTTCAAATTCTCAACATTAACAAATGCATACATTTGCATATAAGGAGGCAAATCTAAACGGAAGGCATTGTTACCAATCTTGTCGATAATCTTGAAAGGACCATATCGAATTGGTTTGAGTTTTTTACCTTCTCCTTTAAGCCTCTCCTTACTGATGTAAAGACAAAATTCATCTCCAACTTGGAAACTGTGATCAACACGATGCTTGTGATGTCTCGTCTTGTATTTGGCTTGACTCTTTTCCAACTTCTCTTGCACCATTTGATGTATCAACTGAATTTGTTCAATGAACTTTTCTGCCCTATCAATGTCATATTGACCTTTAATAGCAATATCCTTCCCAAAGATAAAATATAAAGGAGATTTGGGCAAATAGCCAAAACATGCTTCAAATGGCGACGTTTGAGTTGAAGAGTGCTTAGCTCGATTGTAAGCATGTTGAATGTAGTGTAAATTCTCACCCCAAAGTTTAAGATGCTTGATGAAATAAGAACAAAGAAGATGCACCACTGTTCGATTTACCACTTTTGTCTGACCATCTGTTTGCGGATGAAAAGCTGTGCTCTTTTTCAGTCTGGTGTCCATGAGTGCCCATAAGCTCAACCAAAACCTTCCAACAAATCGAGAATCTCGATCAGAAATAATGGATTTAGGCAATCCAAAACGCACCCAAACATTTTGAAAAAACATTTGTGCCATTTGTTCAGTTTTAACTTGCTTCGTACAAGGCATCAAAATACACATCTTGCTAAATCGATCAACCACAACATAAAGATAATCATGATTTCATCTAGACATAGGTAGCCCTCCTACAAAATCCATGGAAATACTTTCCCAAGGACGAGAAGGAACCAAAAGTGGAGTATACAAACCCAACTTTCGATTTCTAGGTTTACTTGTGGCACATAACGAACATCCTCGAACATATCTTGAAACACTTTCATTCATTTTAGGCCAGTAGAAGTATTTTTGCAAATTAGCCACTGTCTTGCCTACACCAAAATGATCAGCAATAAGAGAAGAATGGGATTCTCTTATAATGTTGATTCTTTCCCCCTGTGGAATACATAGCTTGCCAAGATGATACAAAAGATTATCATTCACATGGTAATCCAATTCCTCAACATGGTTAGAATGACACAAAGTTTCATATACTTCTTTAAAATCAGTATCCAAAGCATATTGCTCAACATAACTTTCATGCATGATAGGACTATGCTTAAGAATAACTGAAGCACTAATAATAGGCCTTGAAAGCATATCAACAACGTTTTTATAAATTCCCTTCTTATACCCGATGACCAAGTGGAACTGTTGAAGAAAACCCATCCATCTTAAGTGCCTAGCTTGTTGTAGCTTTGTTTGTGATTGTAAGTATTGCAGTGGTTGATGGTCGGTGTGAACAATGGTTTCTTTTCCCAACAAATAATGTTTCTATTTGTTTACACTTTGTACCAATGCATACAACTCCTTTTCATAAGTAGGATAGTTAATCACGACACCATTAAAAGTTTCAGAATGAAAACAAATGGGCTTACCATGCTGTAGCAAAACTACTCCCATTGCATAATTTCTTGCATCTGTTTGGATTTCAAAAGTTTGTCTTAAATTTGGAAGTGCAAGAACTGGCGTTGAACTGATCTTCTCTTTCAAAGTATCAAAAGCCTTATGTTGCTTGCCTCCCCATTGAAAAACTTGCTTGACACTTGTCACTGTATGTAATGGAGCTGGAATGGAAGAAACGTTAGCAATAAACTTCCTCCAATATTGGGTTGCTCCCAAAACACTTCTTACCTCTGTCACATTGCTGGGCTTGGGCCATTCCAATATGACTTTGACCTTGGAGGGATCAATTTTTAATTTTCCTCCACCAACAATATGCCCTAAGTAAA
>ML788911.1:264706-322705 GCA_009831015.1 Picea engelmannii | reverse complement strand
CTTTGTTTCATCACCCGAATCATAACCTAAATCATGTTGTATGGTTGCAACAGTCTTTGACTTCCCTTTGTTGCCAAAATTTTTGGGTCTTCTTTCAGGATGAAGTTTCCAACAATGGTCTTCATCATGGCCATCTTTTGAACAGTGTTTGCATGTGAATTTTTCTCCCTCTTTATTAACAACAACATTTTGTTTTCCATTGCCCTTGAACTTCCTCTTTCCTTTGTCTCCATGGCTGAAAGGATTTTTGTTACCCTCGTGAGTTTCGTTCCTTCCTCTTGCTTCTAAATGAGTGGCCTGAACACAAACTTCATCTAGATTTGAAGGATTAAACATGAGTATAGTATGTCTCAAATAACTATGTAAAGCTCCAATGTATTTGAGTAAAGTTTCTTGAGAAGACAAATCTACTCCCAAAACCAAAGCTCTTCTCCTAAATTCTTGAGTAAAGCTTTGCACATTCTGTCCTTTAGCTTGTCTAAAATTTTTCCAATCCATAGTAGCCATTGGCATATATGCCAATGGGTAAAACTGTCTTTTAATTGCAACAATAAAATCATTCCAAGAGGTTAAAATTTTACCATGTTTCTTCATGTCCTCTAGAGTCTTGGATTCCCACCAAATGAGTGTTGCACTATCCAATCTTAAAGAAGAAAGCTGAATCTTAGTTTCATCATCTTGAATTTTTTGTATCCTACAATACACCTCAATCTGACGAATCCAATTGTCTAATTTCTCGGCATTAACTTCTCCATTGTATATTGGCAATTCAAATTTAATATCAAACTTTAACGAAGGAATTTGTGAAGGATTTTTACCATGTCCCTTTGGAGAGTTCTAAAGAGGTCTTGAATTGGTAGAAGAAGAAGAAGAAGAAGAAGATGGAAGAGACGGTGGTGGAGAAGCACCATTCCCTCCATTTCCATTTGGAATTTTATCACACCTGTCTCCCTTTTGCTTTGAAGGGTTGGAGCCTTCATCTTGCAACCATGTATTCCTTTCCATCAAGATCTTCATCATCTCTCTCATTTCCAGGATAGCCTTTCTGAGATCTTCATCTTCTGCAGGAACATGTTCATGATTCTCTTCATGAGCGATACTTGGTGAATGCCTCCTTGAAACTTGCGGTGATGATATATATTTTCCTCCTTGAAAGATGAGAAATTGGCTCTACAAGTTGACCTTCTCCTCTTGTGAGTTTCAACCTTGTGAGAATAAAAAAAAAAACACTTGCAAATAATCAAGTCTTCAAAAACCTATGCTCTGATACCAACTTGATCTAAAAATGAATAAGAGTTTTATTCTTGAAATTATTTGCAAGTAAAATTTATGTGTTAAAATGAAAATGGATCAACTTTGCAACACAACTTTAATAGGATTTACTCATTCAAGATGCATATAAACAACAACAAAAATAGTGAACAAAAAACACATTACACAACAAATGATAAAGGAGTTCACCCCTCTCTTGGGCTACATCTCCTGGTCCAGCTTCCAATGGATCATTTGTATTATTTGCTCAAAGTGCTCAAAAATGTGTTTTACAATGCTCAAAATACCAAACAGACTGCTCCAATGGCTTCAGAACGTCCAAAAATCCCTAGCTGGGCTTTTTCAGCACCTTGTTTGGCCAAAAATTGAAGATAGGCTTCCTAGAAGTCCCCCTTCAAACTTGTTGTCTCTGCATCTACAAAATGCACCCTTGTTGGCTCAACCTAGCCCACAGGCATATTTAAGTGTAAAAACATAGCACTGGGCTCAACTGCACAATCAGTACAAACTGTCAAATGGTTACGTGGCGACCTTTAACTACCAAGGCCCGTGGGCACATGGTCACCACATGATCGCGCACAATACACATCAGGGCTAAAGTTCAAACCGTATACAAAACCGTAGGATTAAACCGCGCGCATATACATTGGTCACATGTTATATGTCAAACTGCGCACATTTCAAAATGGTTACAAAATATATATATCACGGTGGGTTTAACTGCCCATAGCACCGGTCGTATGCAATACATATATATAACTGTGGGCCCGGGCTTAGCCCCGGCCCGGTTCACTCCCCAATACACATTTTTGAAAACTAAAATATATTACAACACATACATATGTTAAGTAACACATGTGGGTGTGCCAGTTGGGTGACCTTTCCCAAGGCTTTACCTTGCTTGGAGGTCACGGGATCGACTCCTGCCAAGTGCAAATATTTTAATCCAATAAACATGTGACACGTGGCGACCATTGATTGGGCCACGTGTCGCCATCCCGTTCGCTTCCAACAAGCCATGTCACATGCCAACTGTCTCAATAACTTCCTTCCATGTGTCGTATGGTCTGCCACATGTCGTACGACCTTCCATGTCAGCATCCGTACGGACTGTATGGACTGTACAGTCAGCACCCCTTTTTTTGCCTGTTTGTAAATTTGAATAGAACGCGATATCTCTTACTCCCAACGTCTTTTTGAACCCAAACAAGTTGCGTTGGGTTCGTAATGATGAGGCCTACGCTCTCGTTCGATTTGAAGCGATTTCAAACACTTTGAATTTTTGAGCAAAATTTGATCCCCTGCATCATTTATGGTACAAGTTGAGGTACAGGTTATTGGTACAACTTGTTACATGTTCATTGGTATAGGTGTACAAGAATATATCTCACAGTGATAGTGTGAAAATGGTTCCATCATTCTACTTATACATCAGGGAAGTTGGACCGGGCAAGGATAGGTGGTTTTAGCCACCTTCTGGTTGTATCTAGAAAGCATAGGGGGTTGTAGCCTCCTTGTTATAGGCAGAGAATTGGGGAGTTGGAGATTCCCTGAAGTTGTAGCCTGATAAACTAGGGGTTTGGAACCTCCTTCTAGTTGCATCTGGAAAACAAAGGACGTTGGTGCTTCCAATGAATGTAATTCTTCAATACATATAAGAAAAATAATTTTGTGGTTTTCTCCCGCTTTGGGTTTCCATGTAAAAGCACTCGTTAATTTTGTATGTGTATGATTGCTCATTTGTTCATTTTTTATTTACTATGCAATTATTGGATGATAATGCTACTTTGATATAACACTTGCATTATATGGTTGAAAAAGTTTAAATTTCTTTATTACTGATTCACCCCCCCTTTAGTAATCCAACAAACACTCCTCAATAAATCCTTACTTGTTACACTGACAATATTCTTCACCATGCTCATTACATTGTTAACATTTCTTTATATGGTTGCAAGATACCAGATATAATAAATATGCAGAACAAAAATAAAATGATAGAAATGGCAGAATAACAGTAATTTAACCAGCATAATCTCCACAATAACACATAAATGATATAAGAGAAACAACAAAAATAATACATTGATTCAGAAAGCAATGTTCATGGGCCTCTTTGAGGGGGCAACCTCTAGTCTAGCAGTTCTTTGTTATAATAATTTCCCAACTAGGGTTTTCATACCCTCGACCCTTATTTATACTAAATATGTATATCAAGAGAAGCATCTAGAGGAAGATCCTTCTAGAAGCAAAAGCTTCTATTAGGTATTCTTACATCTTCCTTATTCTATTTTATTGAAAGGCCTTATTAATATTGACCTTTATTACATCCGAATATATTGATCTACCTATGTGCGGGTTAGGACCCTAACATGTCCACCCCCTTAAAAACAGCCTTGTCCTCAAGGCTTAAGATGTGGAAATTGCTGCAGAATGGTAGTTGGTTCCCAAGTGGCATCTGCTGGAGTCATCTCTTTCCACTGGAATAACACTTCTTTGATGGTTCTTTGATGCAGGAGACACTCACGCTGGTCCAAAACTGCTTTTGGCTGTAGCCAAATGGATCCTTCTTCAGCTAACTTAGGAAGGTTGGTTTGAATTTGACACATAGTTTCAATCACCTTCTTTAAGCATGAAACATGAAAAACATGATGTAGCTTCGACTGACTGGGTAGAGCTAACTGATATGTGACTTGTCCCACAGGCTTGAGACTTGTATAAGGACCATAAAATTTGGGTGCTAGCTTCTGACAATGCTCAGCCTTGAGGGAAGTTTGCTTGTATGGTTGCAGTCCTAGAAACACCTGATCCCCTTCTACAAATTGACATTCAGAGCGAGCTTTATCTGCTTGTTGTTTCATGTGATTATGTGCCATGACCAAGTTCTCTTTAAGGGTATGAAGAATATCCTCTTGAACTGTAAGTGTTTGGTCAACCACCTGGACCTTCGCGGTACCCGGTAAGTATGAGAGAACTGAAGGTGGCTTATGTCCATATACCGCTTCAAAAAGAGTCATGCTAGTAGCTGTATGGTAGGAAGTGTTGTACCACCATTCGGCTAGGGGTAGCCATTGACCCCACTGATGTTGTTTTTCAAAGGAAAAACACCTCAGATATGTTTCCAAACACTTGTTGACAACTTTCGTTTGACCATCACTCTGGGGATGATAAGATGTGCTGAGATGCAATTGGGTGCCCTGTAGCTTAAATAGTTCTTGCCAAAAATTGCTTGTGAAAGTTGGGTCACGATCAAAAACAATAGAGCGTGGCATGCCATGAAGCTTGAAGACCTGGTCCATGAAACGTTGAGCCACCGTAGATGCAGTAAATGGGTGTTGAAGAGTGCATAAATGAGCATACTTGGAAAGGTGATCCACAACCACCATTATGACTGATTTATTCCTTGATTTGGGTAAGCCGGTAATAAAGTCCATAGAGATATGATTCCAAATAGCAGGTTGAATCGAAAGTGGTTGTAGTGTGCCCATAGATTTGACTATTTCTGCCTTGTTGCATAGACACACATCACATTCAGCGAAAAAATTACAGATGTCATGTTTCATACCATCCCAGAAAAAAGAATGTTTGACATTGTCATATATTTTGATGAACCCTGAGTGCCCCGCTGTGGGTGTAGCATGAAGCTCAGAAAGTACTGTGGATTTAAGCTTTGATTGTTTACTTAAATTCAAACGACCTTTGTATCGAAGCTCATCCTGGAGCCAAGAGTACCCTGAGGGAGCCAGAGCCTTGGTATACAATTGTTGGATCAGATGTGAACTTTTGGGATGTTGAAGGCATTCCTGGCGCATAGCTTGGAGCCAATCGGGTACAATGAAGGAAAGAGAAAAAAGGGATCCTTATTCTTCATATTTTCAAGATAGTGCATACGCAACTACATTGTCTTTTCCCTTCTTGTAAATGATCTCATAATCATAACCAAAGAGCTTAGTCACCCATTTTTGTTGCTCCTGGGAGGAATTGCATTGTTCCAGAAAGTACTTGAGGATTTGATGGTCGGTCTTAATTTGGAAGTGTTTCCCCAAGAGATAAGGGCGCCAAAGATCAATGACATGTAGAATAGCCAACATTTCCTTTTCATAAATGGGTTTTCCCAGATTCCTTTCAGACAGTTGCTTGCTGGTGAAGGCCAAAGGTCGACCCTCTTTCATAAAGACAATGTCGATTCCTTTCCCCGAGGCATCACATTCCAACACAAAGGTATTTGTGAAATTAGGAAGGGCCAGAACCCGAGTGGTGCACATGGCCATCTTCAAGGTTTGAAAATCTTGAGCAGTGGTTGGAGTCCAAGTGAAAGATTTCTTTTTGAGGAGAGCAGTGAGAGGTGCTGCAATATTTTCGTAGTTCTTAACAAACTTGCGATAATACCTTGTTAAGCCTAGAAATCCATGCAATATTTTGAGAGTCTTTGGGTGCGTCCAGTCTTTCATAGCTTCAATATTTTTTGGATCCACCCTGACGCCATCCTTGCCAACCAGATGACCCAAGTATTCTACTTCTGAGTCACCAAAATCACATTTAGACTGTTTCAGGAAAAGTTGGTGCTGAGAGAGGAGATGGAGAACTTGATCCACATGAGTAAGATGTTCTGTCCAGGTTTTTCTATAGATGAGGATATCATCAAGAAAACTAAGACAAAATGACGGATAAAGGGACGGAAGACATGATTAATGAGGCTTTGGAAGGTGGAGGGGGAATTACACAAGCCAAAGGGCACGACCAAAAACTCATAGTGTCCCTCATGAGTGTGAAAGGCTATATTTGGAATGTCTTCCTCTTTCATACGTATCTGGTGATAGCCCGAGCGAAGATCAAGTTTAGTAAAGAATTGGGCGCCACTCAATTCATCCAGGAGGTCATTAATGACAAGAATGGTAAATTCGTCTTTAATGGTTAGTTTGTTGAGGGCACGGAAGTCAGGACACATTCTCCAAGAACCTTCTTTCTTCAGGACCATGACTACAAGAGAGGAGTAAGGGCTCATAGCAGGGAATATAACGCCTGCATTAAGGAGTTCCTGGACCATTTTCTCAATTTCATTTTTTTGTGAAAAGGAATGGTGATATGAACAGATATTGGGAGGAAGGCTTCCAGGTACAAGGGGAATGGAATGATCATGAACACCGTGGGAAGGAGGGAGTCCTTGGGGAGTGGAAAATACTCATTTGATGTTTAGAAAGGAGAGCTTGGAGATCATGTGGCACCGGGGGTGTATCTGTTGCTTGTATGGCATGGAGTTGGGCAATGACAACATAATGACCTTTTTTGAGCAGTTTTTCCATGCGATGGGAACTAATGACCTCAGTGAACCAACAGTGATGCCTTGGAATTTATATTGGTGGCCTTCCATGTCGAATTGCATGGTTAATGCCTTAAAATCCATGAGAATGGGACCCAAAGTTCTTATCCAGTCTACACCCAACACAATGTCACAACCACCCATGTCGATAGAAAACATATGGGATTTTAGGTGGTAGTCACCGATTTGGAGACGCACATTTTCACAACGCCCTCCACATTTCATGGAACCACCATTGGCACTCATGATTTGGAAATTGTTGACAGCATGGATGTAGCAATGCGTTTCTTGGGCAATGCAGCGATGAATAAAATTATGGGTTCTTCCACTATCAACCAGAATGATGACCTTCTGATGCTTGATGTAATCGATTAACTTGAGGGTTTGGGGAGCAGAAAAGCCAGTGAGAGCATTGAGGGAAATGACGGGTTCTACTTCGGGAGGGTATGAGGGAGGGGTTATGTCAGTGATTTCAGGTGACTCAGACACAAGGGTAGTTTCAACATCCTCTTCTGAAATATCCTCAGAGATGGCCATAAAAATATTTTGTTCCTTACACTTGTGGCTCAGGAAATATTTTTCATCACAATTATAACAAAGGCCTTTGAGTTGGCGTTCAGCCATTTCATCCCTAGTCAAATTTTGGATCATTAATGGGGTAGAGGGAGTAGTGGGAGTGATGGGTTTAGGGCGAGGGATAAAGGAGGGTTTTCGGTTTTGAGATGATACAACCTATTGTTCTTCTTTAGCTCATTTAGTAGCCTCCACCCAACTCGAGGGTCGATCCATGAGGACATGGGCCCGAATATCCTCCTTCAGGCCACTGATAAAACATTCTCGAAAGAAAGCATCAGTCATGCCCTCTATTCGAAAAGCCAGGTGCTCAAAGGAAACTATGAAGTCTTCTACTATTCTGGATTGTTTCAACTTTGTCAAACTACCCAAATGGTTGGTGTCCATGTCAAAGCGTTCAGAAAGCTCAGTCACAAATTGGGTCCAAGCAATATACCCTTGACGGGAAGTTTTTCTCCATTGCCACCATTGCCAACGTTCTTGATCTAGATGGAGAACACCATACCGGAGTTTGGCCAAGTCATCTGTGATGCCATATAAAGATAAATAATGTTCCATTTGGGTTACCCAACTAGTGGGGTCCGAGCCATCAAATTTGGTCACATCCACCCATGGAAGGCGTAGGTCACGTTGAAAGTGATGGGGCTGAAAAGTATGGGAATGGGAGGAATGTTCACCTTCGGTCTTTGGAGATCCTTAAGAAAAATGGTCATCTATAGGGATATTCAGTTTGGTGTAGAGTGATGCAAAGACAGATTCAAGCTAGGTGGTCAGTTCTTGCTTGACTTCCTCCACTCAGGACTGCATGGTTGTATTTATGGTTGTATTGATGGATGAATCGATGGAGGCAACAATAGCACTGATTTGTTTCACTTCTTTTTGGGTCTCGAGGAAACCAGATTGCAAGGTGTTGAAGCAAGTTTTCAGATATTGGATACGGGTATGGGCCATGAGGATGGGTGAACTAAAAAGGGGTGGGCGGGGTAAAAATTTTTGCCAAAAAATGATATGGATGAATGTGATAAGGGCGAAGAGATGAATCCAATGGAATAGGTCTCAAATAATGGTGAAAAAATTTCCAGACTTGTTTTTATTTTTTTTATTTTTTTTAACACCTGTGGAGTTATACTCCTGTCTAAAGAATACTGTAGTGATGAAATCCCCAAATGCTTAACCAGAAATAAATCTATATTTACTTGGCAACCCAAACACAGTTGCGCGACAATAGATCTGGTCTGTTTTAATTTTTTTATGTTTATGTCCCCCAAGGGTTAGGTATTCAAGGGTTCTACAGACAAGGGTTTTCCCTGTGCTATAGCTCTCTAATATACGTGCGGGTTCCAATAGTAGTACTCGGCCCAATATCTAAGGGCACTAACTAAGGAGGATAGACCATACCCTTAGCCGTACTACCCGACTACCCAGGTACTAGAGAGTATCTTCATGAGTGTTGTTCTCGGTGACACTATAGTATTCTGGCGGCCGATAGGTTTATCTAAAGAGGGCTTCAGGAAATCTAGGATGATCCATACACAGGTGTTGTCTGATGCGCTACCACTTGAAGGGGTACCAACAGGGGTTACAAGGGTGGCCAACAGATGTTCGCTTAAGAACCACTTGTATTTCCTGCGTGTATGAATCCCTCAACCATGGGTTTATGCACGTAACGACAGATCTCTATGGATTAAAGACACTGGAATATGTCTCTACCGTGAAAAAAAAATCCCACAATTTCTGCCAAGGAAAGTGCTTTGATACCACTTGCAAGATACCAGATATAATAAATATGCATAACATAAATAAAATGCTAGAAATGGCATAATAACAGTAATATAACCAACATAATATCCACAATAAAACAAAAATGATATAACAACAACAACAGAAATAACACTTTGATTCATAAATCAATGTTCATGGGCCTCTTATAGGGGGAAACCTCTAGTCGAGCAACACTCTGTTACAATAATTTCCCAGCTAGGGTTTTCATACCCTCGACCCTTATTTATACTAAATATGTCTATCAAGAGAAGCATATAGAGGAATATCCTTCTAGAAGCGCAAGCTTCTATTAGGTCTTCTTACATCTGCCTTATTCTATTTTATTGAAAGGCCTTATTAATATTGACCTTTATTACATCCAAATATATTGATCTACTATGTGCGGTTTAGGACCCTAACAATGGTGTTATCTATCTCTTAAGGACATTCTAGAGAAGGAACATTCTAGTAGGTAGAACCTTCTAGTAATCCTTCTCAAATTTATTGTGTTCACACTATTACATGAGCCTTATTTACTAGGACTGGCTTCCATACATAATAATATAACTACCCAACTATCTTTACTCCCCTTTGATACCTCCCTAGGTACCCCATATTACCTCCATAGGTAGACTACATCCCATCCCCCTTTTCATTTTTTTTCCATGAAACATCAAAATAAACCATAGCATATGATCAACTAAGAAATGTATCCATTTGGTACGAGGAATGAGCATCCATCCATCCTAGTGAAATGTGAGCATGGAGTAAAATTGCTTATGTGCCACCTTAATTTGAAATATTGTTTCTCCTTGTTGTCCTAATTTGATGTCTCTGTGCATTTTTGTTATTCCTTCACGTTCCTTTCCATTGGTTTCCTTTATGGTGCCATGTTTTTCCATCACACTCGCTTTCTCTCAGAGTGGTTCCACCCAAAGTTCATAGATCTCTGTCATGTGTTCTTCTAAATCGAATGGCTACAATTTACTTTGGCCTTAGGGACTTCGGGATTTTTTCACACTCCACACTTTAAATCCTCCGAAGTGACTTTCCCTGAAGTCTTTGATCTGTTGACACATATCCCCCTAGCAACCAACGACTAAGATCTACTTCGACTCTTTGGTGCTTTCGCTCTCTCCTTGTATACAACTTCTGAACTTGTAGATCTTGTGCCATGTGTCCATATGGATGACGGACGGTCCCTAGCCTCTTCAGGACTTCGGTCAATCCTCGCTCCTGTGTTCCTACAGAGACTTATATCTCATGCACTTTTCTTATATCCGACGGTCCAGAATGATCCTGCTCCCTCTTGAATGGATCTTAGTCGATGACTCGTGAAACCTTCATAACTTCGTTTCCATTGAATATCTCTCCTGCTATCCCTCTTTATCTTTCTCTCTCGAACCCTTTGACTCCTTAGAGGGTTACTTCAACACTTAGTCGAATTTGGGATCTTTGCACTGTAATGAATCTCATATTTACACAAAACAATAAATTGTTAAACAATTTCTTGGTGGAAAAAGGGGTTCTAGTCATGCAACTCTGTTGTCGATTGGTTAGGAAATTCTGTAACAATGCTTCACTTTAAAGTTCCATTACAAAGTTGTTGATACAACTCTTAAATTCTATAGACACCATAAGGCTTTCCTGTTCGTGACAAGCATAGAAGGTTATGAGGAAAGGTTTCCAATTTTATTAGGTAACTCCCTTAAGTATACCTATAGGCTGTGCATACATGATTTAAATCATTTTTATAAAATAACCCAAGCCTTCAAGTTCACGCACATATCCACCTATGGTGTTATGGTAAGAATGTCATAATTAGTTCTTAATCGTAACAGACAGGGGGGGTCGGATTTTCTCTTACACCAACCAACTAACCTAACTACCAAATCTTGGTTAATTTCAAGTTCTTTAGAAACAATGGCTGATGGCATGAAAGTTCAATATTCCAAAGGCCAGTGGGATGCTAACAACTAGGATCTAACCGATGTCTCAGATTTACACAGGGTGGAAAATAATGGTTTAACTCGAGTTATGGCAGTGTCCCATAGAAATCATTCTTTAAGTGTATGAAAAGGATTACTGTCACAAAATTTTACAGTTATGTAACTTCATTTAAGGCCACCTATGAATTCCCTTGTAGTTACTGGCTCCATACCACAAGGTGTCATATTCACTCTTCCATTGTCACATGGAAATCTGTCCTCCGCACTCCCTACATTTACTATGATGCAACAAGGCGCCGCTTAGGGTTAGAATAGGTTTCCCCCTTTGTCATTCCTGAGTCTTCACGAAGGGGGTCGACATACCCCAATTTCAGAGGGGAAAACTGTCATGAGTGAAGGAGGTTTCCCATGGTGTAACTACCGACGTGGCCCTTGACTATGGTAAGTCTTCTAAAACACACTACCGAGATATATAAACAACACAAAAATGTAAAACTTCAGAATTAATGTTAGGTGTTATGTTGTTTTTGTCAGTTTCTGTAGTGATTTCCTTTCTTCTGTTGTGCTCTACCTTGCGGCAATTTCTCTGCAAAACTTCTGAAAGATCGCCTATTGTCCTGGGAAATGATTTCCTCCCTGGGATTGTCAATATCAATTCCTGGTTAGCCGCTTGGATCCCTCTGTAGTATTTTCCAGAGTCTTTCGGAGTTAGGGTTGTTTGAAGCATACACCTCTCCTCGAATAAGTGATGCGCCTTGGTTTTTCTCTTTATTTTATAAAATTTCACAGCGAAAAATCCTAAGTCACAGTATACATACCGACTTGTTCTTCGTTATTCTTATTATCATCTTTCCAAAAGAATATTGCGGAGGTAGGTTGGTTCTGTATAAGGTTCAAAATGATGTCGACTCTTTCGGTTTGATAGGAAAGATGTCATATTTTCTTTGGTCTTCCCCGAAATGGATGGATTCACTATCATGTAGATTTACCAGGCTCTCGGCTCTTCCCTCTATTATCATTGTCATCTTTTGTTTCCCTGATACCTTGAATAATTTAATTGGGACTCCTCTAGCACAAATTTCCATGTGTATCATGAAGCTATGTCATCTTGACAGGGCAATAGTTTGTCTCCGTACTTTGAACACCATAGTGTGATGACTCTGCTATTATTGTTGATTTTGTATATTTATTTGTTACAGTTTTTTATTCATAACTGATTTAGACTTAACCCTTTAATTGTCCTAATATGTTGTGTTAAATGTCTACAGTATTACTTTAGTTTCTGCTTATAGAAAATTTTGTACTATTTTCAAAGTAATGGTTTCATTATAAGACTTGTGATTGTCAGTAAAGATGGTACTGCATTCTCCTCCCTCGGCCCGAACATCTAGATAGATAGCAGGCAATGGGGCAAGGATTCGAACCCATACATGAACAAGATAAGTATCTTCTTGAGAGGGGAAACCTCAGTTTAACTCCTATAGTCTTATTGCAATCTACTTCTTCTGGATTCTTATTTCTTGAATAAAGGCTAAAGTTTACTAGATTTGATTTATGTGCAGGGTCTCCATCCACACAAGTCTCAGATACCTGTCATTGCCCCTACGCAAAGGATATTGAGGTTCTAAACCTTTCACCCCTCGGCTAAATCTACAGGTTCTACCGTCCGCTAAGGGAATCATGATTCAACTAGCTTTGTTGTCTCTATCTTTGTGTCTACTGTAGCGCTTGTTGGAGTAAAACCTTGGGTTGTCCTTCCATTAATGGCATAATGCCAGTTCCTATATAACTATTGAATATGTAAATAAGTAAAGAGTCTGGTCGACTGTATAATATACTTCATTTTCTTTAATTATTAAAAGAGAGACTATTAAAATTCGTTCGAAAGTTAATCTGTGTCAAAGAAATTTTGTCTTTTAAATTCGAACACTATACTTATTGTTTGTGTGGTTTGACTTTATATTATACCATTGGTCTACCCCGTCCTAGAAAGAAAAGAGTTTCCAAAGCTTAACAATGGATTTGTTGTTATGTCTGGCCTTCTGTGTTCGGTTTTAAAAATTGAATGATCATATATCGGTTGTGTCTTTAACTAGAGCATTCCCACTCTTTCACAATTTAACTCCCATTATGATTGTGTGTCTGTCAAAGATTTATCATATTCGAAGCATAGGATAAACTGCTTACTAAAACATACATGCATATAGTTATATACACGTGTTTGTCTATGTAGTCATTAGATTTCCGTATTTCTTTATCATGCCTACCAATAGTAGTTAGATATATACTTGTTACCAATCTATCGTGAAATTCTATTGACTCAAAGTGGCTCAAGGTCTATACGGAGTGGAAGATAGCGTCCCTAATTCATTTATACATCTGAATTTCCACTTGCTTAAAATACTTACTTCATGTATTTAGACTAGTTTCAATCTGTTCATGCCTAGATGTAGACACCAGAAATTTCGATTTACAGGAAATACCTCTATTTTAACGGAAATACAACTACAAACAGAATTTATGACGCAACCCCTCCTCAACCCATGGGTCAGAAGGTCACGTACACAAGATATTTCCCCTTACACTAGCCCGAAGAGCTCTCAGAAATGGCTCCTCTATTTCCCTTTCGGGAAATCTGCACCCACACTTAACTTCGAGAAATCCCCGTTGTACTTCGGGAGATCAGACTTCGTGCTTTCACAAATCTGGTGGTCAAGTCCCTTGTCTCCCAATCTCTGAAACTCGAAGACAGTCGACACTTGACCCTCTCTCTCTCTATTTCGAATTCCCCCTTATCGCGATTTCGGGAGTTGCAATGTCAAGCAACTCTTCCCCTCGACTTATGAAACCCGATTTACCGAACTTCTGATGTACTCACAAGGTTGACCCTTCAACGACCTTTACTCCATCGGGACTTCAGACTTTGCAATTCCTAATGCAAAGGTTTCGGGACTTCACCCCACGAAAAACCCGAAATGGTCAACGAAATTTGACTTTCACGTCGATAGTGCGCCACCTATCCACTCTACTATCTTATGTGGCCCACACAATCCTCTCGTCCCTTCGGGACTTCACATTTCGTGATTTTGTGAGTCCCATTGCAAATATTACGGGACTCCAACCTACGAAACCCCGATATAGAAATCCACGGGTAAATCCAACGGCCCTTGTCGGCTTGGATCTATGGTTCTGCCTCTCATGAGCATGAACCTTTTGGGAATACTTGTTGTAACTCCCCTGCTCCTCCGTGAGATTTGATGGCTCATGGGACTTCACGAATTCTCCACAAAGAATTCCAATCGTCCATTCTTTCCTTGAGAACTTCTGCACGAACTAAACGAAGTATCCCTATCCGCAAAACTTGTCCTCCTGCGGTCCGACGTCATTACACTTTCCTTCAAATTTTCAAGGTGCTCGGCCTCTTGCCTTCCTTCGGCCCCTTTGAAGGTTCAAATCCTTCTGAGCTTTCCCATGAGTTCGAGTCTTTTAGAAAAATCCTACTCGCACTCCTTGCGACAAACTTTCAAGCACATTCAAATGTTGAATTCCCTTTGACTTTGCGCACACCTGCAGCATCAGTCTCTCAATACTTTGCTCAGGTCCGCAACTCTTAGACCTTACTCAGCCTACGCACTCCTTGCATGGCTCCTGTTCCTGGCTGCACTTCTATGTGAACGAGAACAAAAGATACCCTATCTGAGCTTTCAGAGACAAACCTCTGAACCCTTTGTCAACGCACTCCTTGCGGACAATTCAACTGCACTCCTTATAGGAACTCTTGCTCAGATAGAGAAACAATTGAAACTCATTTCCTTACTCTCTCTCTCTCTCTCATATTTCAGACATTCAACAAGAAATCATTCATACATAAAATAAAAGCAAATATACAGCAGAAAGAGTAAAATAACCATGAGCATAACATTTAGCATACATACACGGAGAACCAACTCAACGCCATGAATTTGAATCAAAGTTCGTTTCTTATTAATTCAAATCTCTGTACATGGGTGTCCTCACATTACAATTCACCCTTCTCAGCTCTGTATGCTCTTACTCATAATCTTCATGTTAATGTTACAATACACAATGAGGGTGTTTATATCCCATTTCCCTCTTGTGCTCTAAAACTGTCTAATCTAACATTCAATTCTATCTACTTGCATTAACTATCATAAATGCCTTCTATCTACTAAGGACGAGAGTGGATCTCTCAAGGTCCTTTTACATTTTACAAGTGTGCTTCTTCTTAACTATCTCATTTAAGATTGGCACATTAACTTCAAGATATTTTCAAAATTTGATCTAAGCGCTTGTCCAGCTCTCTTTTGCCTCCACACTGGCTCGCTTGAGATGCTCCTGCATCATACTCCCTTGCTTGAAAATTTTCATGGGCTCCTGTCCATGAGCTCGCGCACGGTCTGTCCATGCTTCTGGATCTTGGCTTTGTTCTCCCAGCTGGCATTTTCAACTGGATGGTCCTTCCATTTGACCAAATACTCAGAGCATTGCTTTTGCCTGGTCCTTTTGCCGACCCTTTTGTCCAGTATGCGCTCCATCTGTGGATTTTCTGCAACTGGCATCTGTTTTATCCACTGGATCACTGGCTATTCATTTTCTGTCCCTGTTTCCTCAGCTTTATATGGGTACAAATCTGAGATATTGAATATCGGATAAATTCTGATCCCATCGGGTAATTCAATCTCATAAGCATTTGCCCCAAATTTCTTCAAGACCTTATATGGTCCGATTTTATTCATCTTTATTTTATTGTATGTTCCTCTCGGGAACCATTCCTTTCTCAAATGTGCCACAATCAAATCACCAACCCCAAATTGAAGTTGTTTCCTGTGTTGATCTTCTCTGTGCTTATATTCCTGGTTCGAACTTTGCAATCGTTCCTTCACTTGGCTATGAAGGTCTTTCATCGCCTTTGCGAAATATTATGCACTAGCGCTCCTAATCGAAATTTGTTCTGAATCTCTCAATTTAGAAATTCCTCTCAGATGCATGCCATAAACAAACTGAAATGGACTCTGCCTTGTGGTTCTGTTAACTGAGTCATTATAAGCAAATTCTTCCTGTGGTAATAGGTTGTCCCATAGGCTGTGGTGTTCTGTCACTAGGCTTCTCAGCAAGTCTCCCAAACTTCTGTTCACCACTTATGTCTGTCCATCCGTCTGAGGATGATAAGCCGAACTAAACGACAAGTTAGTCCCCAGCTTCTTCCATAACGTCCTCTAGAAGTGTCCTATGAAATTAGTGTCTCGATCCGAAACTATGCTTCTTGGTAAGTCGTGAAGTTGGATGACGTATTTGAAAAATAGATTCGCAATGTGAGTTGTGTCACTGGTCTTCTGACATGGAATGAAGTGTGCCATCTTGGAAAATCTATCCACCACCACAAAGATTGAGTCAAATCCTCTTTGTGTTCTTGGCAGCCCCAATATGAAATACATGTTGATTGCATCCCACGGCTTCTCATGTATGGGTAATGGTTGATAGAACCTTGCATTCTATTTCCTTCCCTTCGAATGCTGGAAAATTCTGCATCTGTCCACAAATCTCTTGACATCTGCTTGCAATCCCGGCCAAAAATATGACTCATTCAACTTTGCGAACGTCTTGTTGTGACCAAAATGCCCGACCAATCCTCCACTTTGTTTCTCTTTCAACAAGTTCTCCCTCATGGAGCATTTCAGAATACAAAGTTGATTACCTTTAAACAGTAATCCTTCCCGGATCATGTATTCTTCCCATTGGCCTCTATCTCTAAGAATTAGATTCTCAGCTACCTCATACGCCTCTGTAAAATCTGGATCATTCCTGTACATGTCCCTGAGATCATCAAAACCCAATGTTTTGACTTTGAACTCCTGCAATAGGAAACACTTCCTGCTCAAAGCATCAACAACTTTGTTAGCAGTACCAGAAATATGTTTAATCACAAAAGTAAAAATTTTCATATATTCAACCCATTTAACATGTATTTGATTCAACTTCTCCTGTTGAGTCACAAACTGTAATGCATGATTGTCACTGTATAAGACAAACTCCTTCGGGATCAAGTAATGTCTCCATTTCTTCAATGCCTGAATGATAGCATAAAACTCCTTATCATAAGTGGAGTACTTCACTTTCGCTTCATTCATCTTCTCACTGAAGTATGCTATCGACTTGTCTTCTTGACTCAAGACTGCCCCTATTGCAAATCCACTTGCATCACATTTCACTTGAAATGTCTTCTGGAAATCAGGGAACACCAAAATTGGTTGTTTCGTGATCTTCCTCTTCAATAGATTAAAACTCTCCTTGGCTTCTTCTGTCCAGTGAAAATATTTGTGTCTCTTCTTCACTGTGTCCATCATCGGTGCACTAATCCCACTGAAATTTCTGATGAACTTCCGGTAGAAACTAGCCATTCCATGAAAACTTCTCACCTCAAAGATATTCTTCGATGATGGCCAATTCTTGATTACCTTCACCTTATCGGGATCCATCCTCAATTTATCTGCAGAAATAACAAACCCCAGATAAATGAGCTCCGTCTTCATGAATGAGGACTTCTTTATGTTTATCAATAGCTTCTTCTGCTGTAGCCTCTGCATCACTGTAGCGAAATGTTTCATATGCTCTGCCACTGTTTTACTGAAAATAAGTATGTCATCTAGATACACAATGACAAATTTTTCGATGAACTCCCTCAGGACTTCTTTCATCAACCTCATAAAGGTACTTGGCGCATTTGTTAAGACAAATGGCATAACAAGCCATTCATACAACCCTTCATTGGTTTTGAATGTTGTCTTCCATTCATCACCTTCTCTCATGCTTATTTGATGATAACCGCTTTTCAAATCAATCTTTGAAAATATTTTTTCTCCACTCAAGCAATCCATCAGATCATCCATCCTCGGTAATGGAAATTTGTACATGATGGTTATCTTGTTGATTGCCCTAGATTCAGTACACATCCTCCAACCTCCATCTTTCTTCGGACTGAGTACTGTCGGAACAACACACAGACTCAAGCTTTCTTTGACCAAACCTTTTTCCAACAAATCCTGGACTTGTCTTCTGACCTCTTCATTCTCCTGCGGCGTCAATTTGTACGCGGCTTTGTTTGGAAAACTGGCTCCTGGTATGAGATCAACATGATGACTCACACTTCTGATTCGTGGAAACGAACGAGGTATTTTGTCCACTACTATGTCAGTGAACTCTTCCAATAGTTCTTGAATCTCTTCTGGTAAATCATCTACCCTTGTGCTGGTCAAAACAATCTTCAGTTTCCTGACCACAATAAATTGCGGTTCTTCCTTCTTCTTGACCTCTGTAAGAAGTTCCTTCCCACTCATGAGAAGTACATTGTTGCTTAGTTAAGGTTTCACCTCCTTATCCTTGATTGGAAGCAACATGTGAGTCCTCCCATTCTTCTCTAGGGTGTATGTGTTCATTCTCCCATCATGAATCACATTCCTGTCATATTGCCATGGTCTACCCAGCAATAGATGACAAACATCCCTAGGAATAATATCACATAATATATTATCATTATATCCTCCTATGTTAAATTCAACTAAACATTGTTTAGTGACAGTTACCTGATGTCCTTTTTGTAGCCACGAAACTCTGTATGGGCTTGGATGGTAAATCGTCTCCAGCTCCAATTTCTCTACCATCTCTGTAGAAATGAGATTATCCATGCTACCACTGTCCACAATGACCTTTCATACCCTGTCCTTGGTCTTGCAAGTAGTCCGGAAAAGTCTGTTTCTTTGGACTGAACTCTCCACCTCCTTCTCTGGTGTCAAAAGAGCTTTTCGCATCATCAACGATCTTCCACCTTCAACATCTTCTGCCTCAAAATACCGCCTCTGTGCTTCGGCGATGTGAGTCTCACTTCCTTCTTTTTTTTTATTAGGAAACTCATAAGACTTGTGCCCATTTTTCCCATATGTGAAGCATGTTATTACTCCACCTCTTCCTCTTCCTCTACCTCTGGTACGAGGAAAAATATTATTATCAACATAATCTCCTCTCTCTTCGGTATGTTGCCCTCTATGTTCAACATATTTCCCTCGCTGTGAGGTTCCAGCCCTCTCAATTTGAATCTAAGGTTTCTTACAATCTTCCTTGGGTTTCTGGTTTTTAGCCTGGGCAACTGATTTGCCTCTAGGCTGACTTCTTCCTCGGCCTCTTTGACCCTACTTTCGGCTTAGCTTCTCTTCAGCTTTTAGAGACATCTGATAAGCATCTTCCACTGTTCGGATGGTTACCATGCTCATCTCATCCTGAATGTCATATCTTAGGCCATTCATATATCTGGCAACCTTTTCATCATCGCTTTCTCGATGACCTGCCCTAATGTTCAGCCTGTAGAATTCTTCAGTGTATTCTTTCACTGTCATCAGCTTCTGTCTCAAGTTCTGCATCCTTCTAAACAAAGTAATTTGATAATCCCTGAGGATGAATTTCACCTTCATCTTCGCGATCATTCTATCCCATCTTTTGATCTTCTGCTTGCCTTTGCAGCGTCTATCATCTTGTACCTCATCCCACCACAATGCTGCATGTCCCTTCAATCTCGTGACAACATGTTTGAGCTTCTTGTCCTCTTCGACATCTTCATAGTTGAAATATGTGTCCAAAGCTCTAATCCAGTCTAGAAGCTCCTCTGCATCCAAGTTTCCCTCATAAACTGGAATGTCCATTTTCTCTCTTGCATCCATTCTTGCAATAGCCCTAATCAAACGTTAGTTTGTGGCATCTTCGGCAATAGCCCCTTCATGTTTAGCCTCAATTTAAATTTCGGAATCACTAAGATCCCCAGCACTGACTGTGCACCTCTGTGATGTCTCCATGTCTTCGAGTCTGGTGCGTAGGTCACGCATCTCTCTCTCCATGGCTGGATCAATCATCTACCTTCCACTTCTTCCCAGCATTTCCCTGTCCTCTGGTGGATCAGGTGTTTGCCTGTCCCTTCTCCTTAGTGGCATGGTGAATTCTCCTTTTCCCTACTACAGAAAGCAAAGAAAACTTTATGTTCTCTGATACCAAACTTGATGCAACCCCTCCTCAACCCGCGGGTCAGAAGGTCACGTACACAGGATCTTTCCCCTTACACTAGCCTGAAGAGCTCTCGAAAATGGCTCCTCTATTTCCCTTTCGGGAAATATGCACCCACACTTAACATCGAGAAATCCCCCTTGTACTTCGGGAGATTGGACTTCGTGCTTTCATGAATCCAGTGGTCAAGTGCCTTGTCTCCCAATCTCCGAAACTGAAATACATTCAACACTTGACCCTCTCTCTCTCTATTTCAAATTCCCCCTTATCACGATTTCAAGAGTTGCAATGTCAAGAAACTCGTCCCCTCGACTTACGAAACCCAATTTACCAAACCTCCAATGTACTCGCAAGGTTGACCCTTCAATGATCTTTACTCCATCGAGACTTCGGACTTTGCGATTCCTAATGCAAAGGTTTCAGGACTTCACCCCACGAAAAACCTGTAATGGTCAACGAAATTTGAATTCCGCGTCGATAGTGCGCCACCTGTCCACTCTACTATCTTCTGTGGCCCACACAATCCTCTCATCCCTTCGGGACTTCGCGTTTCGTGATTTCACGAGTCCCGTTGCAAAGATTACGGGACTCCAACCTACGAAAACCCGATATAGAAATCCATGGGTAAATCCAACGACCCTTGTCGGCTTGGATCTACAGTTCTACCTCTCCTGAGATTGAACTTTTTGGGAATACTTGCTTTAACTCCCCTTCTACTCCGTGAGATCTAACGGCTCATGGGACTTCATGAATTCTCCACAGAGAATTCCGATCATCCATTCTTTCCTTGAGAACTTCTGCATGAACTAAATGAAGTATCTCTATCCATGGAACTTGTCCTCCTGCGGTCCGATGTCGCTACGCCTTCCTTCAAATTTTCAAGGTGCTCGACTATTGTTGGGAAAAACACCCTACGAACTAGCAAATTAGGGTCAGACTTTGCATGCAGATTTGACCGAATAGAAACTACTTTTTTACCTACATCCCAAGATTTAAATCCCTTTTTCTCAGTAAATGCATGGAAAAGGACCACCTACTTTATTACCGGCGTTCGATGTTGATCCTCCGTTGCGCTTGACTACTTGTTTGCAATGAACCTTCCAAAGATGACCTGCACTCTCCCAATAAGAGTACGTTGAAACAATTGCAATTGTACAGAGTCATCTTTCAATGAGTTAGATGAGCACCAAAGATGAAAGGTAGTCACATGATCACCTAGATATTCATTAGGCTTAGCCTCGAACTTTGGAATGTCCGAAGGAAACTTCGTCGGCATAGGAGGCCAACGTGGATCGTGACAAATAGGATCATTTAACAACCTTGTCAAATCTGGCAAGTGTAAAGTCGCCAGGAATGGTAGTTTGGGTTGCTGCTGATAACCTGGGAAAAAGGGTCCTGGAGTTTGACTGGCACCAGGTTGCCAGGAAAAGTTTGGCTGCTGGCCTAGATTCTGGTAGAAACCATGGCCCTAACCAGCGTAAGGATTTTGCATCTGTGGAGACATCATCGAATAATTTCCCAAAAAGGACATAGAGTGTTGGGCATGCATTGTATTCGAAGGAATTTTGGAAGGATTACCCCATGATGGTTATGTGGGGAGAGGCATAGTAGTCTGTCTAGGGTTCCATTGACTATGGAAAGAATTACCCAAAAATGACATTCCGGAGGAGGGAACGAATCCTCGTCCTGAGTTCCAAGGTCCTGCTATGTGTGCCCCTTGTGCAGGAATAGTACTCTGTGCAGGAGTAGATTGTCCAAAAATGGGGTTGCTCCCAGTCGGGAAAGAGGTTGACAAGAAAGTGTTGTTACCAAATGTCTCGTTCCAAGAAAACAGTGTCGAACCTACCGGGATACTGTGCAAAGGTGGTCCTTGACTCCCCGCTCCAAATAAACTAGTGTGTGTAGGCTACCCGATGGACTGCTGATGCAGACCACCAAGCGAAGTAGACGAAGGAGGGATATAACCTCATGCGTAAGGAAAAACATTAAAAGGGACAGGAGTTCCCCCAAGGTGACCTTGCAGAGGAGTGCTAGAGCTCCTTGCCCCTAGACCCAAAGTCTGTAAAGTGGAGTAGGTTAGTACAGGACTTATACTCGAACTAGGCATACCGTATGAGAACGGAGGGCCTGTCGCACTAGGTGTGAAGGGGGTTGTGGCCACCTCCATAGACGGGTTTGGTCGACTGTGCGACGTAGTTGCGTCTGAGACAATGGTGGCTCAAACCAACGATGGTAGGTTAGGAGATGACTCTCCTGTGGTGGCAACTGTGATGGAAATTGACGAAATCCCAAAAGGAGTAACACCATTTGTTTCCATTGCTGTGTGAGGCACTGTCTGGCGTTCGTGAAATTGGATTGGTACAATAAATGGTGCCAAGATATCAGTGGTTGGGGTTTCAACCGAGCCAAGAGCGGTTGCTTCAAGGTCCAAAAAGGTTGATTCCTCTGGGATTTGTTTAGGCACAAAGGTTTGTAACCCGATCGCTTCAAAATACCCTTGTTGGTCTAGCTTTCGCCTTAATGGTGGCGGGGGTGGCTCCAGTGTAACCGACGACAGGCCAATAAGCCTTCGTGATCGATGGATCTTGGGATCCTCCACTGTGTGAGAATATCCAAGAAACTCTAAGGTATTCTAAACGTTCAAAAGTAACACACACTAGAAAGAAGCCCCTAAGAGATAAGACAATCAATCACTAAACTAGTTGGAAGAACAGTTACAAAAGCCAACACTAGAGAAACTTACCGGTGCCAGTGCAAATCGAACACAGAAGCACCCTCCGGGTATAATCTGAAAAGAATGCCCCGATTTCTGTCCTAGGTACCATGGTATACCCCCGCAGTCACCTTTGTATGTCCCTAAAAAGATTGGCAACTAGGTTGCTAACACGCGAACAGTCGAAAGTCAGGTAGACCACAATGAGCAGGGTATCAAGCCTGAAACCTGTCAAGGGTATTGAGAGAAAATGGTCTGGAAGACAACTGAGGACCTCGAACAGATTCGAGACCCACTAAGCCTCGTGGCAAATGCAAACGACGAAATCCCAAAACAATCCCTCTATAAGTGTTCTCCACTACGATTGGTCCAGCTTTGGAATGGTTATCTCCGCTACCTTTCCGCAAGCGACCTTGTGTTTATCCCCTGTGTTAGAAGGGGGTCCTGGATAACTTCCATGAAACTAGACTTAGACACTCCCTATCTCAGATGCTAACGTATGATTTTGAATGGCCTTGAAGAGTTTCCTCTCCAACCTAATCCAAGGCCCTAGTCCTGAACTAGTTTGTGAACCCTACAAACATAAAAGTCTAGTAGATTTTAAAATTAGCGTTGCTTTTATGGCTTTGTCTTACGTCAAGGGGTATGAGGGTGAAATTGATGATGTGTAAAAGACAAAAGAAAAAAATGAATGAAAAAGATGGAAACAAAAAACTTTTACTAAATGCAAAATTTCAACAACTTTTCACAAAGAAAGATTTTTAATTTTTTTCTAAGATTTTGGACAACAAACTCAAAGGAATATCACTCGACTACGAGCTACTTATGACCTAAGTGAACTGCAAAAAATTACGAAATAAAAGACTTTTCCCTAGCTAATGATGCACAAACACACTCTTCAACCAAAGAAGAAAATGAAAAGAGAGATTTTATTTATTTATTTAAATGCTAGTAAAGAAAGAAAGGGAAAATACCAACAAGCAAAAAACCAAGAAAAAAAATTATGGCTTAAAGCCCAGATCGCAAAGAATCAGAGTAAATAATCACACAATGGAAATTGAAAAACAATGACTCTCACGCTTGTCTAAAAACCATAAACAATTTTTATTTATTTTTCTTATATTTTTCTGTCAACTCTTAACTGAGAAAAAGCCTACTGAATGTTCAAAACTAGATTCAAACACATGAGAAGAATACTTATTATTAAAGGAGGGGAAGACTGCCCCGCCCTGAACACAAAGTAGCCTGTACAAGCACACGACTATCACTAAAATAGCACCCGTGCAAATGCGTACTGAACAGAGACAGAGGGCATGTACACACGGGTTGACCTTGTACAGGCCAGGTGTATATCTAAACTCTAAGGAAAAATATCAAAACAGACAAAGAAGACTAGGAAGAGGCCTCTGGTATTGATAACCAGGATCCCTTGAAGGCTTGGAGACTCTTTCTAACAAAAAAATAGATAATGCAAGGAAAAATAACAAGGCAAAGAAAAACAATCTGAGATAGGACTGGAAGAAAACAAGACTCAGATAGAATTCCAGAAAACCCCCTGAGAATGTGTGATTCTGACAGGGAAGAGGAGGACTACCTCTAAGGTTCTCTGAACTCCTACACACTACTGCTATCTCTACAACTAGCGTTCACACATGGGCTGTAAGAGGATAGGGCGCGGGTACATGCGTTCAGGCCTTCTGCAGGCCGCGTGTACCTCTGTGTGTCCCAAAAAATACAGTCAAGAAAAAGTTAGGGGAAGATGGTATGGAAAACCAGACTCCCTGCTAGCTTAGACCTTACAGAAAAATAAAATACAGGCAAAGAAAAAATAGAAAACCTAGTCTTTAAACTACCCAAAAACTTAAATAAATTCAGGAACCCTAAAGAGTATTCTCCCCAGTACAGTCGCCAATTCTGTTGTTGGGAAAAACACCCTACAGACTAGAAAATTAGGTTCAGACTTTGCATGCAGATTTGACCAAATAGAAACTACTTTTTTACCTACATCCCAAGATTTAAATCCCCTTTTCTTAGTAAATGCATGGAAAAGGAACACCTACCTTATTATCAGCATTCGATGTCGATCCTCCGTTGCACTTGACTACTTGTTTACAATGCTCCTTTCAAATATGACCTGCACTCAAGACAAATAACAACTATGCATGCATGCTACTTCTATACTCAAGGGTTAGAAATCAAGCATAAACTAATCAAAACATAGACAATTCATGAATTGGGATAGGAAAAGCATTCTCTTTATTATTCAAAGTGAATCAACTTACAAAAGATGGGACCTACCACTGCTCCTTGAACCTGATCCTGGGCTCCTCTTCTTCTGTCCTTCAACTTCTTTCCATTAAATATCCTTTGGCATGAGGAAAGGCTAAAGGGTTGGGACAATGGAATACGTAAATGGGCAGAGTTTCTTCGCTATATTTTTTCTTCCTCCAAATGGTACCCCTACCCCTTCTTTTATAGGCTAGAAGGAGCTAGGGTTTTGGACGAACCCTCGACCATGCATGGCCGGGAGTTTCAGTTAACTCACCCATAGCTTTTTGTTTTGTCGACAACTTTCCTTTTTTCGTGCTTTTGTAGGTACACGCGGGCTATTGTGAGTCAGCCAGCGTGTACACGCGTGCAGTAATGGGTTAGGGCACGTGGGCCTTTACACAAGAGGATTTTCAAAGAGTTGTTCAATAGAGTTTTGGCAAAGAAGGGATATGAGTTGGCCTGATGCCAGGTAAGCATGTGTGGTGCAATTTAGGGTTATAACAGACAATTCTGTTGTTGGGAAAAACACCCTACGGACTAGCAAATTAGAGTCAGACTTTGCATGCAGATTTGACCGAATAGAAGCTACTTTTTTACCTACATCCCAAGATTTAAATCCCTTTTTCTCAGTAAATGCATGGAAAAGGACCACCTACCTTATTACCAGCGTTCAATGTTGATCCTCCGTTGTGCTTGATTACTTGTTTGCACTGCTCCTTCCAAAGATGACCTGCACTCAAGACAAACAACAACTATGCATGCATGCTACTTCTATACTCAAGGGTTAGAAATCAAACATAAACTAATCAAATCATAGACAGCTCATGAATTGGGATGGGAAAAACATTCCTTTTATTACATAAAAGTGAATCAACTTACAAAAGTTGAGACCAGCCACCGCTCCTTGAACCTGATCCTGGGCTCCTCTTCTTTTGTCCTTCAACTACTTTGCATTAAATCTCCTTTGGCATAAGGAAAGGCTAAATGGTTGGGACAATGGAATACGTAAATGGGCAGAGTTTCTTCGCTATATTTTTTCCTCTTTCAAATGGTACCCCTACCCCTTCTTTTATAAGCTAGAAGGAGCTAGGGTTTTGGATGAACCCTCGGCCATGCATGGCCAGGAGTTTCAGTTAATTGACCCATAACTTTTTGTTCCGTAGGCAACTTTATTTTTTTCATGCTTTTGTAGGTACATATGGGTTTTTGTGAGTCAGCTAGCGTGTACACACGTGAAATAATGGCTTAGGGAACGTGGGCCTTGACATTACCAATATTTACTGATGTGATGAACAATTGAGCCTAAGGATCAGGAACCAGGAGGTGTCGTCTGCAAAATAGCAAATGTCTCACCGAGGCGGGCATACCCATGCTCAGGATAAAATAGAACCATGGCTACCAATCAAATACACTGTAGATCCATGTCAAATAACTATAAAGAGTAGCCGCGAATAATACACAGCGGAGCTACATATCGAAATCAAAAAGATATACATATAGAGTATCCATCTTACAAAAGCTGATTTGGCCTGATGGATGGACTTCAAATATCGAGCAACAACTTCAAAATCTTCCAAAATTCGGGTAGGAGTGTAATATGAGTGTACGACTGCACTACCCAGAGGTCTTCGATGGCTCGTCAGTCATGAACTTGATAATCTTGATGATCAGACTGAAGGCTTTAGTGATTTCGAACAAGGACTTGATTGGATGTTCAGGATGGTCGGGTATGCAGACAAGAGACATATTGCAGAGGGGCCGACTCAGGCTTAGTTACAAACTTCCCTTGGACAATAGCATGACAAGTGATGAGACTTAGGAAAGATATATGTTAATCATAAGTCTACGAAGCAGGAGGCAACACAAACTCTCCATATGTTTGGAAGAATAACCAAACGGTGGAGGAAACAACTCTATATAGCGAGAAAAGATTCCTAAGGTCATACTACATCCCATAGTCTAATGAACAAACGGACAGATGTGATTTATCCAAGGGCGAATTATTATGATGCCAATAAAGAAAATACCTTTCCCTTCCTCTTTTTGGGGTATATTTGATTTTTTTTTGTTCTTTTCGATAATCTTGGAAAAAGAATAAAGGAATATTATGTTACAATGGAGGAATGAGTATTGCAAACATACAAGTTCAAGGCACAAGGACAAGACTGATGTTCTGGTAAAATGATACTCGAGGAAAATCCTCCGTCAGCCAAAGGTGTTAAGACGCAAAAGAAAACTGTCACAAGTCTGGTGGATAAGGTATGCAAATGCGGTTGATAGAACACACAATGGTAACGTCCTTCGATGTAAGTTTAATGAGCCCAGAGAATGTAAGCTCGATGGTTTTTCATATTTAGAGAGTCTGAAAAAACATAAAATGAGACTCCACTGGGTACCTTTTTTGACAATAGTCTAGTCGGTTCGAAAAAGGGATAAACTAGCACCGATTAGGCATCAATTCAAAACCATTTTAACGAGTGTGACAAGGACAAGATGACTCGACCATTTTTTCACTTTTAAGGAGTCTGAAAAAATCTTAACTATGGACTCCATCATGAATATTCTTCTGGACCAATTTAACGAGTGTGAAAGAATAAGATCACTCAGTGATCTTTTCAATTTTAGGGAGTCTAAAAAGAGCTTAACTATGGACTCCGTGGGGGTTTCTTTTTCGTAATTTTAGTCCCTCAGTCCCGAAAAAGGGATAACATTATACCTGAGAGTACTCTTCTAAAGAATGGAAATTCGATAGAGTATACCTTTGTTCGTACAGTTGACCGTCTGGACCGAAAAAGAGGTAAACTACCTCCGGACAGACATGACTTCAAATTTCAGTTTAACGAGCATGAAAGGCCACAAGATCGCTCGACAATCTTTTCATTTTTAGAGGGTCTGAAAAGGGCTTAAAAGGAGACCCTTTTATTTTTTGGGAGTCCTGAGGGTGAGACAAAGAGCGAAGAAGAATCATGCAAATAAGTCTCAAACTCATATTCAGGAAAGACTATAACTACTCCCTTGCTCTTTCGTAAGATCTGACGGCTCACGGGACTTCACAAATTCTCCACAGAGAATTCTGATCGTTCATTCTTTCCTTGAGAACTTCTGCACGAACTAAACAAAGTATCTCTATCCCTAGAACTTTTCCTCTTGCGGTCCGACGTCGCTACGCCTTCCTTCAAATTTTCAAGGTGCTCGGCCTCTTGCCTTCCTTCGGCCCCTTCGAAGGTTCAAATCCTTCTGAGCTTTCCCACAACTTCGAGTCTTTCAGAAAACTCCTGCTCGCACTCCTTGCGGAATAATTTCAAACACATTCAAATGTTGAATTCCCTTCGACTCTGCGCACACCTGCAGTAGCAGTCTCTCAATACTTTTCTCAGGTTCACAACTATGAGACTTTACTCGTCCTGCGCACTCTTTGCATGGCTCCTGTGCATGGCTGCACTTCTGCTTGAATGAGAACAAAAGCTACCCTATCTGAGCTTTCAGAGACAAACCTATGAACCCTTTGTCAACACACTCCTTGCGGACAATTCAACTGCACTCCTTGCAGGAACTCTTTCTCAGATAGAGAAACAATTGAAACTCATTTCCTTACTCTCTCTCTCTCTCAGATTTTAGACATTCAACAAGAAATCATTCATACATAGCATAAAATAAAATATACAGCAGAAAGAGTAAAATAACCATGAGCATAACATTTAGCATACATACACAGAGAACCAACTCAACGCCATGAATTTGAATCAAAGTTCTTTTATTATTAATTCAATTCTTTGTACATGGGTGTCTTCACATTATAGTTCTCCCTTCTCAGCTCTGTATGCTCTTACTCATAATATTCATGCTAATGTTACAATACACAATGAGGGTCTCTATATCCCATTTCCCTCTTGCGCTCTAAAACTGTCTAATCTAACATTCAATTCTATCTACTTGCATTAACTATCATAAATGCCTTCTATCTACTAAGGAAGAGAGCGGATCGCTCAAGGTCCTTTTACATTTTACAAGTGCGCTTCTTCTTAACTATCTCATTTAAGATTGGTGCATTAACTTCAGGATAGTTTCAAAATTTGCGCTAGGCGCTTGTCCAACTGTCTTTTGCCTCCGCGCTGGCTTGCTTGAGATGCTCCTGCATCAAGTTACCTCCAAAATTTAATCACACAAATCCATTTGATTATTATAGGAAGAAATCAAATAAATTCCTAGTTTTCTTACCGATTCTAATTGAATTATAAGGGCTGCCCGGAAAGTGATTTTCAGAAATAACTTATAAAACTGTTCTGTAGGAATATGTACTGCCCATATTCATATAATCGAACCATTTTTCCTCAGACTATTATATCCATACAGACTTTAATAATTACGCTACTTCTGTAACTAGTTCCTTCCACAGACATAGAAATAATTCAATTTAGATGCAACTCAAAACATCTCAGCAAAAATGCGGTAAATCAAACGGATGTATTACAACAATTAGAAGTAAACACTCAATCAGAAAAGGGAATATTGCATATCTGAAGAAGCTCGTTGGAAGACAAAAGGAAAAGCCACGTTCCTCCCAACCGTAGAGTAGGGTAGCCAAACTACTTGCCCAATTCACCCCCGAACCTGACCATGAACCCATGAGGGCGTACTCGAAACCTCCTCTTCAGAAATATCTCTCAGCTTCTGTAGACTCCTCTTGCCTCACACTCAATCAATAGTGTTCATAACAACAAGAAAAAAAAAAACAGTAGTCTCCTTTCTCGCATACTCGACAACGTCCTGCCTCCTCACATATGCTATTTATCAATAAAATATTTTTTCCTAGGTCTTTTCCCCTCCCTTGGGAATTTTCGCAGCTTTATAAATCCCTAATTTTCCACTTGTAACAATCAACCCAGATGTAGTTCCAACATGTTCCCTACTCATGGAGTCATGGTCAGCTAAATTTAACATGGTTGTTCCATTTGTCCTCTAGCAATAAATAAAATAATATTATGTTTACATACAAGTGTCATAGTCAAATAGTTAGTCAGGTTAGATCAGGTCTCTGCCCAACAGTCATAATAATTAATTACAATTTATCAAATTCGAAATTCAGATTTTCCATAAATGGAAAACATTTTCCAAATTTGAATTTACTAAAAATGGAATAGTTTTCTAACAAATTTTGAATTTCGAAAATACTTTATTTTTAGGGATGTCACATCCTTTCCCCCTTCAATAAAACACTATCCTCAGTGTTCGTTCGTTTCTTGGAACAGGATTGGATGAGATTGTAAATATCTCTCCAACTCCCAAGTGGCCTCCTCGGGACTAAAGTGCTTCCATTTCACTTTTACCTGAGAAACGGTTATGTTCTGAAGTGATATTTCTCTCCGGTCCAGAATGTGCAGGGGTTTTGCCTAAAACTCGCCTTTTGGTTCCACCTGCACCAAGTTCCAATCGATCATATGAGTAGGGTGATGGACACACTTTTTCAACAGGGAAACATGAAATACATTATGAATTCTTAAATTAGCTGGGAGTGCAAGTTGGTAAGATGCGGGTCCAATTGGAGCTAATATCTTGAAGGGCCCACAAAACCTGGGTGCCAACTTGGCACAGTTCCCGAGTTTTAGTGAACTCTTTCGGGCTTTGACTTTAAAGTAAACATGGTCTCCCACTTGAAATTCTAAGTGTTTTTTTTTCTGGTCTGCATAGCTTTTCTATCTGTCCTGTGCCTCTTTTAAGTTATGTTGCACCCTTCTTACCATACTTTCCATTTCTTGGAGCATTTTTGGTCCAACCATGAGTCAATTAACTAGATTGTCCCAACTAATTGGCGTCCTGCACTTTCTTCCGTATAGTACCTTGAAGCAGCTCAATTTAGCTGAAGTTTGGTACCCATTTTTATATGTGAACTCTACCAAGTGCAGGTAATCTTCCCACTTACTCGGTTTGGTCCTTACGTACATGTAGAGCATATCTTCTATGATCTTATTTGTTCGTTCAGTCTGTCCATTCGATTTGTGGATGGTAACTTGTGCTGAAATTCAAATTAGTATTTAGCCCTGCAAAGAATTCTTTCCAAAAAGTGGATGCAAATTTTACATCTCTATTTAAGATCACTATTTTAGGAACACCATGCAGTCTAAAAATTTGTTTCATAAATATATCAGCGATATTTATATCTTTAAAAGTAGATTTCACAGGGATAAAGTGTGGAAACTTATTGAGCTTATCGATTACATCCATTATAGAGTCGTTATGTTTCTTAGTTTTGGGGAAACCTGTAATAAAGTCCAACAACATGGTCTCCCATTTCCATTCTGGTACTGGTAATGATTGTAATACGCCGGCTGGATGCTGGTGTTTGACCTTTGCCTGCTGACAATCCTAGCACCTAGCCAAGTATTTTGTTGTTTCGCCTTTCATATTAGGCCAATAGAAAAGTTTCTTGAGTGTTGTTATCGTCTTCTGGTATCCTGGATGACCAGAATACAGTTTTTTATGCACTTCATCAAGGAATGTTATCTTTAACTCTGTTGAATCAGGTATGTAAAGTTTGTTTTTAAATCGTAGTAACACATTTTTATCGATACTCAGGTCTGGTTTGTCCGAGTTTGTTGTAGTGTCATGTAATTATTCCACTAACTTAGTGTAATTTTCGTCATTAGTACCTGTCGTCCGTATTCTCTGTGCTAGATCACTTTCTTCCCTACTGATGTTTATCTCAAATATCCCATGGACTCTTCTTCTTAGATCATCTTCTACCTTATTTTCCTTACCTTTGATATGTCTTACCTCAAATTCAAATTCTCTCAAAAAGGATAGCCACATTGCTTGCCTTGCATTAATATCTGGTTGGTTAAACAAGTACTTCACCCCGCTGTTATCTATCAATAGTAGAAACTTTCTGCCCATTATATATTATCACCACATTTTTAAGGCGTGTATTACTGCTGCCAATTCTAAATCATGAGTGACGTAATTTCACTCATGTTCCTTTAACTTCCGAGACTCATAGAAAATAATGTGTCCTTCTTGAGTTAGAACACCACCTAGTCCTTCTTTACTTGCATCGACATAGACCGTACAGTATTTATCTGGGTCTGCTACCTTTAAAATGGGTGCATTCGTTAATAATTCCTTCAACTTATAAAAACTATCTTGGCACTTTTGTAACCAGTTAAACTTGGTCCCTTTCTTTTGTAATGTTGTGATGGGGTATGCTATTTTGGAAAATCCCCCTATAAATCTGTGATAATATCTGGTAATTCCCATGAATGGCTAGATGTCTGCTACATCCGTCGGTACCGACAATTCCATAATGGTTCTTACTTTCTCAGGGTCGACTACAATTCCCTCTGCAGAAATTACATGTCCTAGATATTGTATCTTCTTCTGATAAAAATCACACTTATCGAATTTAATATACAGTTGGTGCTTTCTCAAATTTTGCAGGATGATTCTTAAGTGGTCTTTGGGTTCTTCTTCTATTTTTGAATATACCAGTATATCGTCAGTAAAAACCAACAAGAATTTGTCCAAGTATTGACTAAAAATACTATTCATTAAGAACATGAATGTGGCTGGTGCATTAGTGAGTCTGAAAGGTATGACCACATATTTGTAATGTCCATATCTTGTTCGAAAGGTTGTCTTTCTTATGTCCTCATCCTTTATCCTAAATTGATGATATCCAGATCATAAGTCCAACTTCGAAAAGATATTTGCCCCACCTACTTGATCAAACAAATCGTTTATCCTAGGTAAGGGGTACTTGTTTTTAATAGTCATTTTGTTTAATTGACTATAGTCGATACATAGTATTAGAGTACTGTCTTTATTCATCACAAAGAGAATGGGTGCTCCCCATGGTGAAACACTCGGTCTGATATATTCTTTGTCCAATAACTCCTACAGTTGTATTTTCAATTCTATGAATTCTGGTATACTCATTCGGTAAGGTGCTTTCGAGATAGGGGCTGAACTAGGTAGTAGGTCTATGGAGAAGTCTATTTCTCTTCTAGGGGGTAATTAAGGTATTTCATCAACAAATACATCTCTGAAATCGCGTAAAACAACAAAGTCTTCCAAGTTAGGTTTGTCTTTCTTTTCTAACAGGTTTGTTACTTGGATGGTATAAACTTGGCATCCCTTTCTCATACATTTCTTGAATTGCATCGCAGAAACTTGTCTAATTGATACCAGCTTTTGTATACCTTGGAAAGTTCTAGGGGCGTCATAATCATATTTATAGTTAAGTGTCTTTGTATAACAATTGAGTACCACCTTTTTCTTTTCAAACCAATCCATTATGATAATCATATCATAAGATCCTACTGGTAGGATGTTCAGATTTGTCCTTATGTTTTGACCATATAAGCTGAAATCAAAATCAGAAATAAAGTCAACTACTTTCCTTTTAGTTCCGGTAGCTAGTTGTACTAGCCATGATTTTGCGTGCTTCAATTTCTTAAGTTTATTTGACTCTAATATACCAGGAGTAATAAAACTTAACGTATCTCCAGGGTCAATTAAAACATAAATTAGAGTGTTATTGATTTTACCTTTGATTTCTACCATAGAGGACTGGTGGTCCGCTTATCGACCATCTATGGCTACATTTGTCTGATCTAGGCTTCTGCCCACATCACCCAACATCAAGGCTTCCTGCAAGTTATGAACAACAGTTCTTTTTTTTGAAATTAAACGTGGACAATTCCTCCTTAGGTGAGTTTCTCCACATTCCCATCACTTGAACGGTTCATGGGGGCTATCCCCAAACTTCTTCATTCCCAGATTTATTGGTTTACCACTGCCTTGCGTATTCAGATGGTTTGAGTGAAAATATTTTTGAGGAAATATTTTTGTTCCATTCTAATAAGGAGTTGGCTAGTATCCCTTCTTCTGTTGGTTCATTCGATCTTTTTTCTTATCCTTCCAGGCTTTGGGAAACTCTGTCCATTGTTTATACTGGTCGTAGCACATTTGTGCTTTCTTGAATATTTCACTCAAGGATTTGGGGTTGTCAAACTCAATTATGTCCCTGTATGATTGTGCTAAACAACTTAAGAATCACTGTATTTTCACCTTATCCTCTCAGATGTAAGGTACGAACCTTAGTAATTCCAGGAATTTATTTATAAGGTCCTCTGCTATCATCTGTCCAAGTCTTAACTCATAAAATTATTTTTATTTCCTTTGGTAGTAGCTTTCAGATAGGTATTGTTTCTTGAAATATTTCTTGAAGTTGGACCATTGCATATGTTTTTCTTTTAATCCCTTTGGAAATTTTCGATCTTTCCACCAGATGCTGGCCTTTTCTTTCAGGTTGTAAATGGCCATTTTGACTTTCATATTGCTAGAATAGTTGTATATTTGGAAATATTTTTTGATATCTAATAACCATGCTTCAGCTTCCTCACCTATTCTGGATTCCCCATCAAATGTAGTAGGTTTAATCTTCTTGAATTCCCCTCCAAGATGATCTACTTGTTTCCTTTTTCTTTCTGGTTTTTCTTTATCTTCAGCTAAAGGGGTACCCTCAGATGAGTTGTCCTCTTTTTCTGCTTCAGGACTATATTTCTTGAAGGCCCTCTTACTGACCTCTTCTTCATGGTTATCGTCCTTTGGTATTTTCTTGGTTACTATGCTGCGTAGTGGGACTTCATTTATCTCTTGTTGTTCCTGTTGTGGTTTCTTCAGTATCTCATTATTTTCTTTGAACACCTACAGTTCAATAATAAGATTCCTCATTGTTTCTAGTACTTCCATAGGTGAGCTTTATTCACTATTATGTATTGGATCTCCAGGAAGTCCTTGCTCTGGATTTCCTTCCATTCTGATTTCTGTGTCATCCTGGGCTGCCATAATTCACATAAAACAAAAAGGGTTTTCTTTTTGTAACACAAAAAGGTTTATTAGTTTTGCATCATCTCAAACTATATACTAAGAAATAAATTGGGTTGTTCAGGTCTAGTGTTGTAATCTTTTTCTCTGATACCATATGTAATGAATCTCATATTTACACACACAAAAAAATTGTTAAACAGTTTCTTGGTGGAAAAAGGGGTTCTAGTCATGCAACTATGTTGTCGATTGGTTAGGAAATTTTGTAACAATGCTTCACTTTAAAGTTCCATTACAAAGTCATTGATACAACTCTTAAATTCCCTATACACCATAAGGTTTTCCTGTTCGTGACAAGCATAGAAGGTTATGAGGAAAGGTTCCCAAGTTTATTAGGTAACTCCCTTAAGTATACCTATAGACTGTGCATACACGAAGTAAATCATTTTTATAAAATAACCCAAGCCTTCAATTTCACGCACATATCGACCTATGTTGTTATGGCAGGAATGTCGTAATTAGTTCTTAATCGTAACAGACAAGGGGTGTCGGATTTTCTCTAGAAATGGCAGTTGATGGCATGAAAGTACGATATAGCAAAGGCCAGTGGGATGCTAACAACTAGGATCTAACCATTGTCTCGGATTTACACAGGGTGGAAAAGAATGGTTTAACTTTAGTTATGGAAGTGTCCCATCAAAATCCTTATTTAAGTGTACAAGAAGGATTATTGTCACCAAAGTCTACAATTTTGTAACTTCATTTAAGGTCACCTACGAATTCCCTTGTAGTTACTAGCTCCATATCCCAAGGTGTCATATTCACTCTGTAATTGTCACATGGCAATCTGTCCTCTGCACTCCCTGCATTTACTATGCGGTGACAAGGCACCGCTTAGGGTTAGAATAGGTTTTCCTCTTTGTCATTCCCGAGTCTTCACGAAGGGGGTCGGCATACCCCAATTTTAGAGGAGAAAATTGTCGTGAGTGAAGGAGGTTTCCTATGTTGTAATTACCGACGCGGCCCTCGACTCTGGAAAGTCTTCTAAAACACACTACCGAGATAGATAAACAACACAGAGATGTAAACCTTCAGAATTAATGTTAGGTGTTTTGTTGTTTTCATCAGTTTCTACAGTGATTTCCTTTCTTCTATTGTGCTCTACCTTTTGGCGATTTCTCTGCAAAACTTTCGATAGTTCGCCTGTTGTCCCGAGAAACGATTTCCTCCCTGGGATTGTCGATATCCATTCCTGGTTATTCATTTGCATCCCTCTGTACTATTCGTAAGAGTCTTTTGGATTTAGGGTTGTTTGAAGAATATGCCTCTCCTCCAATAAGTGATGTGCCTTGGTTTTTCTCTTTATTTTATAAAATTTCACAGCGAAAAGCCTAAGTCGCAGTATACATACCGACTTGTTCTTCGTTATTCTTATTATCGTCTTTCTAAAAGAATATTTCGGAGGTAGGTTGGTTCTGTATAAGGTTCAAAAGGATGTCGACTCTTTCGGTTTGATAGGTAATATGTCATATTTTTGTTTTTTTTCCCCGAAATGGATGGAGTCACTATCCTGTAAATTTACCAGGATCTCGACTGGTCCCTCTATTATCATTATTGCCTTTTGTTTCCGTGATACCATGAATAATTTAATTGGGACTCCTCTAGCACAACTTTCTATGTGTATCACGAAGCTATTTCATCTTGACAGGGCGGTAGTTTGTCTCCATACTTTGAACAACATAGTGTAATGACTCTGTTATTACTGTTGATTTTGTATATTTATTTGTTACAGTTTTTTATTCAGAACTGATTTAGACTTAACCCTTTAATCGTCTTGATATGTTGTGTGAAACGTCTATAGTATTACTTATGTTTCTTCTTATATCGAAGTTTGTACTGTTTTCAAAGTAATGGTTTTGTTATACGACTTGTGATTGTCACTAAAGGAGGGCCTTGTTGTTGTGAGGACCCATCAGAGATGGTACTGCGTTCTCCTCCCTCGACCCGAACATCTATATAGATAGTAGGCGATGGGGAAAGGATTTGAGCCCATACATGAACAAGATAAGTATCTTCTTGAGAGGGGAAACCTCAGTTTAACTCCTATAGTCTTATTGCAATCTAGTTCTTTTGGATTCTTATTTCTTGAATAAAGGATAAAGTTTACTGGATTTGATTTATGTGCAGGGTCTTTGTCCATACAAGTCCCGGATACCCGTCACTGCCCCTGCGCAAAAGGTATCCAATTTTTGAACCTTTCACCCCTCGGCTAACTCTACAGGTTCTACCGTCGACTAAGGGAATCATGATTCAACTAGCTCTGTTGTATCTAACTTTTTGTCTATTGTAGCACTTGTTGGATTAAACCCTTGGGTCATCCTTCCATTAATGGCATAACGCCAGTTCCTGTATAAGTATTGAATCTATAAATAAGTAAAGAGTTTGGTCGACTGTATAATATACTTTATTTTCTTTAATTATTAAAAGACAGCCTATTTAGATTCATTCAAAAGTTAATTTGTGTCAAAAAAATTATGTCTTTTAAATTCAAACATTGTAATTATTATTTGTGCGGTTCAACTTTATATTATGCCATACGTCTACCCCGTCCTAGAAAGAAAAGAGTTTCCAAAGTTTAATAATGGATTTACTGTTATGTTTGCATTCTATGTTCAGTTTTAAAAATTGAATGATCATATATCAGATGTTGCTTTAACTAGAGCATTCCAACTCTTTCGCAATTTATCTCCCATTATGACTGTGTGTCTGTCAAAGATTTATCATATTTGAAGCATAGGAGAAACTTCTTACTAAAACATACATGCATATAGTTATATACACGTGTTTGTCTATGTAGTCATTAGATTTTTGTATTTCTTTATCATGCCTACCAATAACAGTTAGATATATACTTGTTACCAATCTATCGTGAAATTTGATTGACTCAGAGTGGCTCAAGGTCTATATGAAGTGGAATATAGCATCCCTAATTCGTTTATACATCTGAATTTGCACTTGCTGAAAATACTTACTTCATGTATTTAGACTAGTTTCAATCTGTTCATGCTTAGATGTAGAAACCAGAAATTTTGATGTACAGGAAATACCTCTATTTTAATGGAAATCCAATTACCGACATAAGTTACCTCCATAATTTAATCACACAAATCCATTTGATTATTCTAGGAAGAAATCAAATAAACTCCTAGTTTTCTTACCAATTCTAATTCAATCATAAGGGCTGCCCGAAAAGTGATTTTTCAAAAATAATTTATAAAATTGTTCTATAGGAAACTGTACTGCACATATTCATATAATTGAACCGTTTTTTCTCAGACTATTATATCCATACAGACTTTAATAATTACACTGCTTCTGTAACTAATTACTTCCACAGAGATAGAAATAATTCAATTTAGATGCAACTCAAAACATCTTAGTAGACATGCGGTAAATCAAACAGATGTATTACAGAAATTAGAAGTGCACATTCAATCAAAGAAGGGTAGATTGCATATCTAAATCTTTTCACTGGAAGACAAAAAGAACAAACATGTTCCTCCAAACCGTACAATAGGGAAGCCAAACTACATACCCGATTCACCCCCTAGCCTGACCATGAACCCATGAGGGTGAACTCAAAACCTCCTCTTAAGAAATATCTCTCAGCTTCTATAGAATCCTCTTGCCTAACACTCAATTAGTAGTGTTCATAACAGCAAGAAAAAAAAATAGTTGTCTCCTTTTTCGCATACTCGGAAGCATCCTGCCTCCTCACATATACTATTTATCAATAAAATCTTTTTGTCTAGGTCTTTTTCCCTCCCTTGAGAATTTTCGTAGATTTCAAAATTCCTGATTTTCAGGGGCTGCCAATTTCCAAATCCTTGATCTGCCACTTGTAACAATCAGGCCAGAGGTAGTTCCAACATGTTCCCCACTCATGGAGTCATGGTCAACTAAATTTAATATGGTTGTTCCATTTGTCCTCCTGCAATAAATAAAATAATATTATGTTTACATACAAGTGGCATAGTCAAATAGTTAGTCATGTTAGATTAGGTCTCTTCCTAACAGTCATAATAATTAATTACAATTTATCAAATTCGAAATTTAGATTTTCCATAAATGGAAAAAAATTTCCAAATTTGAATTTACTAAAATTGGAATAGTTTTCTAACAAATTTTGAATTTCAAAAATACTTTATTTTTGGGGATGTCACATGCACTCCTTGCAACAGATTCTTACGCAAGACTTAACTTCTTGCGGGCGACTGTGCATGCCTTGCAAAAGTCCCTTTGCACTCCTTGCAAATGGAAAGTTCACACTATCTCTTCTGAACTTCTGAGTCGAAACCAACTCTGTCACTCTTTGCAGCAGATTCTCATGAAATACTTAGTCTCTTGCGGTGACTGAACACCTTGCAGTAGTCCATTTTCACTTCTTGCAAATAGAAGTTTCATGTTATCTCTTCTGAGCTTCTTAGTCGAAACAGACTCTGTCAACGCACTCCTTTCATATTGTATGAACACCTTGCATGGACTCAACAAAGAGAAACAATTGAAACTTATACAAAAATATCACAGTTTCATATAATCAACAACATAACTCATGCATTCATGAAAACAAAATAATAGGGAATTGTAAATAGTAACCACACCATGCATTGGATCAATTTTCCTCTGTTATATTCATTCAAATGTAAATAGATATAGCTATTATAAAACAATAGCTAAAAATTCAACAACAACTAAATAACAACAATCTCCTACTAATTTGTAGCAGCCTCATTCGGGCATACAAAACCTCTATTTATCCTAGAGGGCTTCTAGGGTTCCCTCTGACTACTCGTCCACTTAAGAAAAAAAACTAATTTATACTTAAGTTTCATTACATTAAAGTCTAGGAGTGAATCTCCTAGATCATTCATAATCATTCAACTCTCAAGCGTTTGATCTTCTTTAGTTTTCAATCATTTCAAAAAAATATTTGCAGGAAACGCCAACAGTTAAGAATCCAAAATCATTCAAAGGCATGCTAAGGCACTGAGTTTTCTCTCCACATGTTCTTACTGACAATTCTCCTACACTGAATTCCATACATTATTTGGAATGGGCTCTTTCCAGTGCTCCTATTTGTTGATTCATTATATGCAAATTATTTTTGTGGTAGAATCTGATCCCACTGACTATGATTCTCAATAACCAGACTCCTTAATAAGTTTCACAAACCTAGGTTCACCACCTCATTTTGTCCATCTATCTGAGGGTGATACGCTAAGCTGAAGGAAAAATATGTCCCCAACTTCTTCCACAATGTTCTCCATAAATGACCAATGAATTTGGTATATCTGTCTAAGACAATACTTTTCGATAATCCATGAAGCCGAACAACTTCCTTGAAAATTAAATCTGCAACATGTGTTGCATCACTAGTATTTTGGCATGGGGTGAAATGTGCCATGTTTGAAAATATATCCACTACCTTAAATATGGAATCACATCCTCTTTGTGTTCTTGGAAGTCCCAAAACAAAATCCATGGTTATTGCATCCCAAGGCCTTTATGGTATTTGAAATGGTTGATACAATCCAATGTTTTGTATTTTTCCTTTTGCATGTTGGCAGATTCTACATATGTTCACAAAGTTTATCACATATGTTCGCACACCTGGCCAATAGTATGAACTTCTCAACTGTGCAAATGTTTTATCATGACCGAAATGTCCAGGAAATCCTCCACTATTCTTTTCCTTCAAAAGTTTATCCCTCATTGAGCATTTTGGTATGCACTATCGATTACCCTTGAACAACAATCCCTCATGATCATATACTCTGTCCACTGGCTTCTATCTCTCAGCACAATATTTTCACATGCTTCATATGCTTCCCTGAAATATGGGTCATCACAATACATATCCTTAAGGTGTTCAAACCCTAAGGTCTTCACCTGAAACTCCTGTAGAATCAAACATCTCCTGCTTAATGCATCAACGAATTTGTTAGCATTTCCATAAATATGTTTTATGAAAAAAGTAAAATTATGCATAAACTCAATGCACTTTGCATGTCTCTGATTCAATTTTTATTTTTTGGTTATGAATTGTAAAGCCCGGTTATCGGTATACAAGACAAATTCCTTTGGAGCAAGGTAGTGCCTCCATTTCTTCAGAGATTGAATTATGGCATAAAATTATTTATCATATGTGGAGTACTTTTTCTTAGTCTCATTCAACTTCTCACAGAAATATGCAACTCGTTTATTATCCTAGATCAAGATTGCTCCAATTGCAACTCCACTTGCATCACATCTCGCTTGAAATGTCTTCCTAAAATTTGGCAAGACCATAATTGGTCGTTCTATTATCTTATCCTTCAATATATTGAATCTCCTCTCGATCTCCTCTATCCATTTAAAATATTTGTGCCTCTTTTTCACTGCATCCATCATAGGTGCGCAAATTCCACTGAAATTTCTGATGAAATTACTATAGAAACTTGTTAATCCATGTAAGCTTCTCACTTCAAACATACTCCTTGGTGATGACCATTCTTTCATTACTTTCACCTTCTCTGGATCCATCTTCAATTCATTTGAAGAGATCACAAAACCCAATTAAATGAGTTGTGTCTTCATAAAAGAGGACTTCTTTAGATTTATCAACAACTTCTCCTATTGTAGTATCATCATCACTAATGCCAAATGTCTCAAATTATCCTCTTTAGTCTTTCTAAAGACCAATATATCATCTAGATATAGAACCACAAACTTTCCAATAAAATCTTTTAGTATTTCATTCATCAACCTCATAAAAGAACCTAGTGAATTTGTTAATCCAAATGGAATAACAAGCCACTCATACAACCCTTCATTTGTCTTAAAGGCTATTTTCCACTCATCACCTTCTCTCATCCTTATCTGGTGATATCCACTTTTCAAATCTATATTAGAAATGAAATTTTCTCCACTTAAACAATCCATTAAGTCATCCATTCTTGGAAAATGGAATCTATACCTGATGGTGATCTTGTTTATCGCTCTCGAGTCTATAGACATTCTCCATCGTCCATCCTTCTTTGGACTCAACACAGTTGGTACTGCACATGGACTCAATATTTCTCTCACCAAACCCTTGTCTAACAATTCCTGGACTTGGTTCTTTACCTCCTCATTCTGTTGAGGTGTCAATATGTATGTTTCCTTGTTTGGCAGACTTGCTCCTAGTATCAAATAAATATGATGGTTGATACTTCTAATGGGTGGAAATGAGTTAGGAAACTCATCCACTACCATGTCATCAAAATTATCCAACAACTCCTAAACTGCCTCAGGAAAATCATCCATCAAATTACTTGTAAGGACAACTCTCGGTTTCCTCACCACAAAAAAATGCATCTCCTGTCCCTTCTTGACCTCACTTAGGATTTCCTTCCCACTCGTGAGAAGTATGTTTGTATTGGCTTCCTCTTTTAATTTATTCTCCTCTATTTGAATCAACATGTGTGTCCTACCATTATTCTCCAAGGTGTAAGTATTTTTTCTCCCATCATGAATGACATTTCTGTCAACCTTCCATGGTATTCCCAACAAAGAATGACATAAATCCATGGGAATTACATCACACAAAATATCATCTCTATATCCACCTATTTTAAATTCAACAAGGCATTGTTTAGTTACCATTAACTAGTGTCCTTTTTGCAACCATGAGACTTTATATGGATTTGGTTGTGGAGTTGTGTCCAGCTCCAATTTCTTCACCATCTCCATGCATACTAAGTTATCAGTGCTCCCACTGTCAATTATCACCTTGCATACTCTGTCTTTAGTCTTGCAAGTTGTCTTGAATAGACTGTTTCTCTGCACTGGTTTTTCAACTTCTGGTTCTGGCTTTAAGAGAACCTTACTTAGCATCATAGATGTCCCATCTTCTGCTCCTTCTGCCTCAACATTAAGCTTCTGAGCTTCTTAAATGTGAGCTTCACCTCCTTCTTTCTTTTTCTCAGGACATTCCCATCACATGTGTCCTATATTTCCATAAGAATAACATCTTACTTCTCCTCCTCTTCTTCTTCCTCTTCCTCTAGAAGAACATCTTCCATGACTTTGTCTTCCTCGAGAACTTCCTCCTCTTTCTCAGTCACTCTGTGGTTTCTCAGTCTTGTCTTTGGTTTTTTGTGCCTTGTCATGGGCAAATCCCTTTCCTTTGTTCGAGATTCTACCTATGCCTCGTTGGATTTTTTTTCTAGACAACTTATCCATTGGTTTCAGTGCAATCTGATAAGAATCCTATATTTTCCTTACTGACATCATGTTGTTCTCATCCTCGATCTCATACCTCAAACCATTTATATATCTAGAAACTTTTTCTTCATCTTTCTCTCTTTGTCCAGTCCTGATATTCAACTTGTAGAACTCCTCTGTGTACTCTTTCACTATCATACCCTTCTACCTCAGGTTCTTCAACTTCCTGAAAATATTTATCTGATAATATTTGGGCATGAATTTAGCCTTCATATTGGCTACCATTCTGTCCCAATTCTTTATGTTATGTTTTCATTTTCTTCTCCTCTCAACCTATAGTTCATCCCACCATAGTGTTTCATGTCATTTTATCCTAGTGACAATGTGTCTCATATTTTTCTCCTCATCGACGTATTCATAGTCGAAATATTTGTCCATGGATCTTACCTAATACAAAAATACTTTAGCATCCAAGTTTCCTTCATACATTGAGATCTCTATATTTTCTCTAGTTCCCAATTTAACAATCGCTTTCATCAAGCGTTCCTCAGAAACATTTTCCCCTACAACTTCTTCGACTTATACTTCTTCACTATCTGCATCAATGATGTCCCCAATAATAGGTTCCCTCCTCTACACTGCCTCCATCGCCTCTAATCATGCATGGAGCTCTCTCATTTATCTTTCTACAACGCGATTGGGTAAAGGTGGCTCCACATATTACATTGTAATATGTTATTACATATTACATTGTAATATGTTATTACATATTAAAATTATTTAATATGTTATTACATATTACATTGTAATATGTTATAACATATTACAATGTAATATGTTACGTCTCCTTGGTGGAATTGTGCTGATTGTTTCTCACACACAGAGTACAACTTCGATCGCTTTTTTGCTACCTAAAAACAATTTCAGGCTCTAATACCACTTGATGGTATCAGAGTATCTCCTTTATGACCTTCACCTGAAATCTATAGACAAAAGAAGGCTATGATACCACTTGATGCAGCCCCCCTACTCTCCCTCGGGGCTGCGCGACCTCCCGGTCAAGGATCTTCGATTCTTCGAGCCGAATCGACTCTCTGAAACATTAATGGTCTCACTTGTGACTAAACAGAGGACATTTCATTCTTTTGGTGCAGGTTCTATGACACCCGCAACCCCTTCCTTTGCTCTACTGAACTATCGCGTTTCAGGACATAACTCCTCTTCCAATAGCCCTTTTTCGTATGTGACCTCAATCTATGTCCTCACGTAATCATGTGATTGTAGGGTGGTCTGGAGTGGTTTGGTCCCACACCAATTTTCTCCCCGCAATTCACTATGAGCTGCCACGTATCCCTTTGGAAATACTCTGGTTTCAATTGCGGCCCGCTCTAAGAATTTTAAAAACTGATTACTTTATGTCCCCACAATTAAGTGTCATCGTCGATCTTGTGATCTCGGTCATTGACTCTAGATCAATGGCTGATATATGTCCTCTCTCTACCTTGTTCAACTCTCATTCAGTGACCCTTTTCATCCCTTTGCACACACTCCCAGATCTCCACGATCTATCGATGCATGCCCTCTTTTCGAACCAACAACTACGATTGATTTCTCCCTCCAGGCTTCAGGAGTTTCAAATATCAACCCTTGTTTCCTCCACAGTACTTCCACCCAAAGTTGAAAATATTTCGATGCATGTCCCTCCCAGATCGACGAATGTGGTTCACTTCCCTCTTCGGGATTCAGGAGTTTCAACTCTCAATCTTCTCTTTCTCCCAGAATTCTTTCATCCAAAGACGACGACCTGTCGACACGTGTCCTTCAAATATTGATGACTGTGGTTCACTTCATCTCTTTGGGCTTCAGGAATTTCAGCTCTCAACCTTCTCTTTCTCCTAGAGTTCTTTCACTCGAAGACGACGATTTGTCGGTGTGTGTCCCTCACATATCGAAGTTTGTGGTTCACTTCCCTCTTCACATTTCGGTAGTCTCAACTCCTGCACACTCTCTTTTTTCCAGAGTGGTTCCACCCGGAGTTCACCTATCTCTGTCACGTGTTCTTAATCAGATGGCTACAATTTACTTCAGCCTTCGGGACTTCAGAAGTTTTTCACACTCCACATTTGAAATCCTCCAAAGTAACTTTCCCCAAAGACTCAGATATGTTGACAAACATCCCCCTGGCAACCAATGACCGGGATCTACTTCATCTCTTTGATGATTTCACTCTCTTCTTATCTACAACTTACGAAGTTGTAGATGTTGCACTACCTGTCCCTCTGGATGATGGACGGTCCCTAGCCTCTTCAGGACTTCAACGAATCCTCTCTCTTGTGTGCCTATGGAGACTTAAATCTCATGCACTTTTCTCATATCCGATGATCCAGAATGATCCCTCAACCTATTGAACAGATCTTATTCGATGAATCACGAAACCTTCATAACTTTGTTTCCCTTGAATATTTCTCCCTCTAACCCTCTTGAGCTTTCTCTATCAAACCCTTTGAGTCCTTAGAGGGTTACTTAGACACTTAGTTGAATTTCGGATCTACGCACTCCTTGCAACAAATTCTTACGCAATATTCAACTTCTTGCGGGAGACTATGCACGCCTTACAGAAGTCCCTTTGCAATCCTTGCAAATTGAAAGTTCACGCTATCTCTTCTGATCTTCTGAGTCAAAACCGATTATTTTACTCTTTGCAATAGATTCTCATGCAAGACTTAGTTTCTTGCGATGACTATGAACCCCTTGCAGACGTCCCTTTGCACTCCTTGCAAATAGAAGTTTCACTCTATCTCTTTTGAGCTTCTGAGTCGAAACATGCTCTATCAATGCACTCCTTGCGGACTTTATGCACACCTTGCATGGACACAACGAAGAGAAACAATTGAAACTTATAAAAAAATCTCATAGTTTCGTATATTGAACAACATAACTCATTCATTCATGAAAACAAAATATTAGGGAATTGTAAAGAGTAGCAACACCATGAATTGGATCAATTTTCCTCTGTTATATTCCTTCAAATGTAAATGGATACAGCTATGATAAAACAACAACTAAAAATTCAACAACAACTAAATCACAACAATCTCCTACTAATTTGCAATAGCCTCATTCGGCCATACAAAACCTCTATTTATCCTAGAGGGCTCATAGGCTTGCCTCCGACTACTCGTCTACTCGAGAAAAAAAACTAACTGCTACTTAAGTTCCTTTACATTAAAGTCTAGGAGTGAAACTCGGAGATCATTCATGATCATTCAGCTCCCAAGCGTTTGATCTTCTTTAGTTTTCGATCATTTCAAAAAATGAGTTGCATGAAACCTGAGAGGCTAAGAATCCAAAATGATTCAAAGGTGCGCTAAGGTGATGATTTGTCTCTCCACATGTGCTTGCTGACGATGCTTTTGCATCAGTTGAGGTACTTAGTTTAGACAAGTAGTTGATAAGTTGGCACATACATGAGGTGTATACTTGATGATGTTGGTACATCTTGATGAGTCATAGTTGATGTGTATTTGATGCATAAATGGTACATATGTGGTGCATGGTTGATGCACTCGTTGATGCTATAGGTTGAGGTACATGTTGGTGCATGGTTGATGCACTTGTTTATGGTACATGTTGATTATAAGTTGTTTGGATAGGTTATTGTGACAAGTTATTTGTATAGGTTTGGTGCTTGGTTGATGCACTTGTTTATGGTACAAGTTGAGGTACAGGTTGATGTATGGTACATTTTGGCATAGGTTATTGGTAGAACTTGTTACATGTTGATTGGTATAGGTCTAAAACAATATATCTCACAATGATAGTGTGACAATGGTTCCATCATTCTACTTATACGTCAGGGAAGTTGGACCGGGAAAGGATAGGTGGTTGTAACCACCTTCCGGTTGTATCTGGAGAGCATAGGGGGTTATAGCCTCCTTTTTGTTGTAGCCAGAGAATTGGGGAGTTGGAGATTCCCTGAAGTTGTAGCCTCATAAACTAGAGGGTTGGAACCTCCTTCCAGTTGCATCTGGAAAACAAAGGACGTTGGTGCTTCCAATGAATGTAATTCTTCAATACATATAAGAAAAATAATTTTGTGGTTTTCTCTCTCTTTGGGTTTCCACGTAAAAACACTCGTCAATTTGTATGTGTACGATTTCTCATTTGTTCATTATTTATTTACTATGCAATTATTAGATGATAATGCTACTTTGATATAACACTTGCATTATATGGTTGAAAAGGTTTAAATTTCTTTATTACTGATTCACCCCCCCTTTAGTAATCCAACAAACACTCCTCAATAAATGCTTACTTGTTACAATGACAATATTATTCACCATGCTCATTACATTGTTAACATTTCTTTATATGGTGTTATCTATCTCCTAAGGACATTCTAGAGAAGGAACATTCTAGTAGGTAGAACCTTCTAGTTATCCTTCTCACATTTATTGTGTTCACACTATTACATGAGCCTTATTTACTAGAAATGGATTCCATACATAATAATATAACTACCCAACTATTTTTACTCCCCTTTGATACCTCCCTAGGTACCCTATATTACCTCCATAGGTAGACTAGATCCCATCCCCTTTGCATTTTTTTTCCATGAAACATCAAAAGAAACCATAGCATATGATCAACTAAGAAATGTATCCATTTGGTACGAGGAATGAGCATCCATCCATCCTAGTGAAATGTGAGCATGGAGTAAAACTGCTTATGTGCCACCTTGATTTGAAATATTATTTCTCCTTGTTGTCCTAATTTGATATCTCCGTGCATTTTTGTTATTCCTTCATGTTCCTCTCCATTGGTTTCCTTTATGGTGCCATGTTTTTCCATAATATTTGTTTTTGATGTCCACACCCTTTCCTTGATGACTTCTCCAAGTGGTCTGGGTGGTGATATTCATCTAATTTATCTCTCAATTTTTATGGATTTTATTCTTCAACATGTGATTTATATGAAACAATTATCTCCTCATCTTTTTCTTAATATGTATTCCCTTCCTATAGATTTTGTTCAAGTTCTTTTGTAGGCTCGACTTTTGTTTCAACCTGAGATTCTAGAATTAATTTCTCTACAAGAACATCATTAGGGGCCCTTGTGGGCCCTTCTCGGTTAGGAAGATAAATACCATACAATGCAATTTTATTTTTCTTATACCAAATCTTGATAAAATTCTTTTTGACATTGACATTAACTCAACCCATTGATTCCATCCAAGGATATCCAAGAATAAAATCCAAAACATTCATATATATGGCTTCAAAAATAGAATGCACTACAAATTTATTCACGACGAACTTTAAATATTTAAAAACTTGAACATTTTCACCCTCAACTTGTGTGGTTTATATATTCTTTGTGGGAACTTGCAATATATTAACCAACTACACATTGATAAAAATTCATTAGAAACTAGGGTTGATACAAATAATGACATTTTCTTTATGAATATAGCCATGAACCTATAATATAAAGTTTCCATATGAAAATGAACCCTTTGTTCTCTCTTTATCTTTTTTCCCAACATGAGACCACCTATCTAAAAGTAAATTTTCCATTTCTTCATCTGAAAGTACCATCATCTTGGAAAGGTCAAATTTTTTTCACCATGTGCTAACATATCCTCTAAAACCAAATGGTGATAAAAATTCCCACTTATCTTTCCATAGTGACTTTTGGGTGTTTATGAATTCTTCAAGACTAGTCGAGTCATGTTTTCTAGTAAAAGACATACCCATTGTAACAAAAATGTTATGTAACTCAAATTTGAATATGAAATATAGAAGACAAACCCTTAATCTAAACAATAAATAAAATGACTCACAAAAAATATTGAACATTAGAATTAGCGAAAATAACATTAAGGTAGGGAACAAATTTACAATTGATCTTTTTATGAATGAGATTGGATTCCTTCCTTAAATAAAAAAGCAAATTCATAAAACATTTAAACTAAGGATTTAAATTTGTATAATTTAGAAAATATGGAAATGACATTTGTAATAAAACCTACCTTGTAATGATAACTCCTCTCTCAAAAAGAATAAATACCAGGAATACCAACTTCCCTTGTTCTTTTCCTCATCAAATATAGGTTGAATGATCAAGAAAACACATGCACAGTTTGTAGAAGGGAGGGAGAAAAAAGGTTGTGGGTAGGAGAAAATGAATTGGAAAAATTCATGTTTTATTATGATTTTTTTTAAAAGAAATTTTTATATATTATTAATGTCCATGCATTATTAATATGATCACGTTTTTGAACCCTAGTGAATATTTGAACACATGAATATCCTTTTCGCATAGATTAAAATCTACAAGGTGGGAAATGTGGAGGTAAGCATGGTGAGTGTGTGGGTTAAACAAGAGAAAAATAAATTGAAATAGAAATTCATTCACATTCCTATAGTGCAAGTGTGTTCTTGAAATTCACAATCATATTTCACATTCAATGTGTTTCTTTTAGGAAGCAACATCATGCACCCACCCTTCTTCTCTTGGATATCCTAGATAGCAAAAATTTTCATTAGTTGTTTCACAAAACATCTTATAACACCTTATTATAAGAGACAAAGTTGATATTTTATAGACCGCGTCCTCTTTCCATCGTTTTAAGAGACTTTTCTTGTCATGATGTTTTACTTCATAGTTGTTCTATTGGAAATGATGGATTACCTTCTAATCACAATCACATCTGTAGGGCCTCGTGATAAAAAACATGTGACATGCATCCATTGGAAAAACATCATAAAACACTTTTTATTCATAGATACCAATATTAAAATAAATGAGAGAATATTGAATAACAAGCACAAAATGACTCGTTTTCAATTAGAAAATCTTATAAAGGTCTTATTTTGGAATGCAAGTAATTTGTATTTTTTTACCATTTATGTACTTACAAAATTATTTATATTTACTCCATATATATGATAACCTCGCATACTTTATCTTTTCACTTGCTCCTTGATCCAAAGGAAGTCTCTCTCTTCCAAGTTTCTTATGCACTCTCTTTTCTTCTCAATTTTAGGATCCTCTCCCACATCAATGTTTCTATAGAATCTACTTTGACTTCTCGTTTAACATTCAAATAAAATGTATATGCTTCATTTAATGAGTACAACATGACCGATGGATTATCATCTTGTAATTGGTATTATAATCAATTTATGTATCTAATAGTGGGATTATCACTATCTTATTCAAAATGTTCTCTTATCTAGAACTTCATAAATAAATTTATGTCTTCCTTAACAAATAAATCATTTTTTCTCTACTTTTTAAATTTTTTAAATACATTAAATAAATAATCTACATATTGAAAATTTTCTTTCATGTATTTTAGAATTCTATATCACAATTTCATTTTATATTTACCTTGTCTCCAAATAATATTTTGAAGGCCATCCCACCATAAAGTAGCATGTGAGTTCGTCCCTTTCACAATTTTTATTTATTTTTCTTTATCTATATCAAAATAATCTCTAATTCTTGTAGCCAATTTATCAACAACTCATGATCCAAATCTCCCTTAAAGTCCAAACCTTTCCAAATCTCCCTTGAAGTCCAAACCTTGGCCTTAAATTTAGCCCCTTATTTCTAATAGATTATAAAAATATTTCCATGAGATTAACTAGTCAAATTGAGATTCTCGAATACTATTGTTCATCATCATACTCATATTTTTTAATTTTGATTCAATTACTTCTAATCTCTTAACCAATTCATCCCATCACTCCATTTGATCCTAATATGCATCCTACCTCTCCTTCTTATTCAAATGGATTCATCTTTATGCCATTTTAAGGGTTTCCCTAATACACACACCAATGTAGTGACCACCTATATCATAGGAAACAAAAATTACTATGTTTACAAACTCATGGAAGGCCTCTTTATAGTTCAAGAAAAATTACATTGTTTGTATCATGCAAATAAATCTCCATTCTATGGTTTACTAGAGAATTTTTATTTTATGAATCAACACATAAATCCCTTATTTTTCTATGATAAATATCTATTCTAAATGAAATCTATAGGGGTGAATGTTTGGACCTGCATGGGAAACAATATTCCAAATCGAAGATAATAAAACTAAAATCCAAAATAGTGGGATATTTAGAAGACAAACAAGAAAGGTGTGAAATGAGAGCATTATTTTTATGAAACAATCTCATTTATTTGTCTCTTTTCTCTCCTTTACATTCCCTTTCTCATCTCCCTAACTAAGGAAAATTATTCCCTTTTAAAGTATAACATTTTCCCTCTAAAAAAAATTATCGCACCTATGTTATTACAATTTGTGCAAAATAGAAACACTACTAACTTTAAGAAATCAAGATCTTAAGTTTATTAAGAAACCTAACAATTGGTATATTAAGTCATAATCCAAGGTGTGAGGCATGCATGTGAGAAATTATGCAAGAAGAGTGGAAGGCACGCATCATGCCATGAAGTAAACACAATAAAATAGAGGTTTGGGACTATACAATGTAGCACTTTCTCTATTAAACACTCATTTATGAATGTGAAGTATGGGAATAGGTGTATCCAAACACATATAGAATAAAATTAATCTATAAAAAATAAAATTGAAGACCATAATTTTATGTTCGTAACTCAGAATTAGAAAAGTAAATAGTCCAAGGAAATGTATTGAGGAGGAGAATCCATCCATCTATTTAAAACACAACTATTTAGTATTGAGGGAAAATGATAGTCATGAACACATTTAGGGTTCTAGTTAAAATTAACTAAGATCCATTGAAAAGGAGGAATAAAACAATAGACTTATAGTGTAGGGAATAGTTTGAATAATGATATGTATAAGAGAAAAGGTTTTCATATCATTAAAATAAATTCAAAATCCATGTTAAAAAATGATAATGGAGAAATCATATGAACACGAAACAACAATACTACATAAATAACTTCCACATAAATAAGAAGATCAAAGTACAAAACCACGGCAAAATTAATATCCCATGGAATGAAAAAAGGTAATGGCATGAATATGAATGATCTCAAATAGGTATATTAATAAAAAAGGTAGATGAGAAAAACTAAAGGAGAATTGGGAGGAAACTTTATGACTAATATGTGAAAATAGGTTGGTAGAAAATGAGGAACACTTTCTCCTTTAAGTGTATCATACTAAAAAATAGTTGATAGATAAAATGTGCATATCATATACTTATACTTGGAGTCAATGTTTAAGGAACATCTAGTGAGAGGTAGAATAAGGTTGACTAAGAAAATGATGTAGTAAAGAAGTAGATGGTTGGAAATAGAGTTTGCAACAAAACTAGTCCTTTATGTAGAGGAACCCTACTCCAAAAGGACTCTTGATTTTGACTAATGGATTTAGTAAAAGAAAAACTCCTTATTTTTTCTTAGGGAAGGTTTAATCAACAAAACTATAAGTTGCAGAATGTTTATTTATACAATCAAAAGGCTATGGATCATAAAAACCTGCAAGAATGCCTTCGGTATGCTAAAGTTAAACTTCCAGTTTTTATTATTTTTGCAGGTTTTATATTATTATATGGGAATTTAGGAGGTTACTTTGATTTGTTTGGTGCTTCATATGGGAGAACTTTTACATCTTTTAGTAGTCGACACTAAATGTGATTTATTAAGATTCACAGAATGCTCTGGTTGACAAGTCATTCCATCTACCTTAGATTCTCATAATGCTCTTTTGTACTAGGCATTCCATATGCTAGCGGACAATTGTTATGTAATATAAATGATCCAAATATTTTCTTTTTGGAATTTGAAACATGCACATATATAAGATTTCATGTTCAAGATCTATTTCTATTGGAAAAATGAATATAGTCTCTATCTATATAGAAGGTACATAGGCATTAAAAATATAAGAAATATTATTCTGACTTAATGAATACAATTCCATAACTAGTTTTTAACTATTTATTTAATCTAGCATTTTTTAAACCACCAGCAAGCAGGAAGCCGGGGGTTCTTGGACCAGTCGTTTCCAGGCAAGGTAGTAAGCTCGCGAGTCCCACCCACCCATTCCTTCCTAAAGCAGGTGAGTGACCGGCTATGTTTTGAAGATGGACAACCAACAGAAGAGAGCCAAGCCTTCAAGGAACCTTCCTTCCAGTGCTGCTTTCCCTTCGAGTCGTCCTTATTTTTCCTGGAGAATCATCATAGGGGACCTCATCCTCCGCGCCCCCAATCCTAGACAGAAAATATGGTCCATGTTGGTATGTAGTACTGTATTTTTTGATTGATTGAAACTAGATCTGAAACATTTAAAAATACACAGAGCTACGCATGTAAGATATAGTGTCTCTACAATTTAATGGTATTTGCATGGCTTATTGTATTTGCATGGGTGTCTACATTCAGAATATGGTACTTGCATCGATGTCTATATTCAAAATATTACAACATGTTTAGACGAACTAAGAAATAATTATCACTTCGGTGTTTGATGCACGAATAACTTCAATAATTTGAATTCAAGAAATAAGGCTGGGCTTACGAGATTGAGAAGGAAAGCTTACCAGATTGCAAATGAGACAATGATTCCATCAAGTATTTCAACTCCAAAAGTATCTTTGTCATTTTAGAGGCTGTTGACTTAGCCCGCAAGGAGATAAAAGACCTGCGATTTTTTGAGTAAATAAACTGCAACAAGTGGTTGTTGCTAATTGATCACCTACATGTCTTCTTTACCACTATTAATATATTAATACATAATTAATGTTTTAATTAATTATTACATTAATATTATATTAATGTAATGTATTACAATAATGTAATAAATAATAATAATGTATAAATGTAATCTATAAATTAAAGTATTAAGTTACATTAATATATAATGTAGTTGATTGATACCTTAATAGTGTAATGTATTAATTAATTAATAAATTTAAACATTGTTAATTAATACATTGCAAAAATATTGATAAACTAATAAAATAAAACATTAATAATATAATGATACACTGATGTATTGCATTAATGTAATGTATAAATTAAAATATTAATTTACATTAATATATAAAGTAGCTTATTAATTGAATGATAAATTAATAATGTAATGTATTAATTAATATATACATTAATGTATAATATAAAGTATATTAATTGATTTATACATTAATACATTAAATATAATATTAATAATGTATTTATTAATATTCTTAATCACTAAGAAGTATTGCAATTCTTAATCATTAATTAATATATTGCAAAAATACTAATAAAATAATAAAATAAAATATTAATAATATAATGATACATTGATGTATTGTATTAATGTAACTTATAAATTAAAATATTAATTTACATTAATATACAAAGTAACTTATTAATTGAATGATACATTCGTAATGTAATGTATTAATTAATATATACATTAATGTATAATGTAAAGTACATTAATTGATTTATACATTAATACATTAAATATAATATTAATAATGTGTTTATTAATATTCTTAATCACTAAGGTATAAATATTTATATTTATATTAAAACATTAATATTACATAATTAATACATAAACAAAGTATCAATACATTATTAAAATATTAATACCTTAATAAATATATCATTAATGTATTAATACATTAATCATAAATAATTAAAGTATTAATTAATTAATATATTATTAATGCATTATTAAAGTATTAATACATTAATACTGTAACTTATAATGTAAAGTATTTATTAATTTATACATTAATACATTAATTAGTTTATTCCTTAAATACATTATTAATAATTAATTTATTATTATTATTATTGTTAAGTAACATTAAGTATTAATTAATTTATATATTAATACATGAATTAGTTTATATATTAAATACATTATTAATAATATATTTATGAATATTATTAATACACTAAAATATTAATATTAATATTTATAATAAAACATAAATATTGATATTAAAAAAATAATTTTAAAGAATTAATACATTAAAAAGGTATCAATACTTTAGTAATACATTATTAAAGTATTAATACCTTAATAAATATATTATCGAAGTAATAATGCATTGATACATTAGTAATACATTATTAAAGTAATAATACAATAATAAATTAATAATACATTATTAAAGTATTAATACATTAGTATAGTAATTTACAATAATCATGCTTCAGTATGGTTGACCATGATCATGGCTAACTTTGGTAGAACATTGTTGGCTTTGGGAAGGAAAGGTTCACTATGACATGGTTAATTATAGTTGACCATGACTATGGTTAACTTCCATAAACCTTCATCGTGGTTAACTTCTGTAGACCTTCACTATAGTTGGCGTTCACTATGGATGAACTTCATTATGGTTGAACTTGGTTGACCATGACCATAGTTGAATCTGGTTGACCATGGTTGAAAATGGTTAACCATGTTTGACAGTGGTTGTCCATAAATGATCATGGTTATTCATGACCATAATTGACCAAGACTATGGATGACATTCAGATAATGAAATTTGGATAATGATATTCACGTAACATTGTGACAATGAAGCTATGTTGATGACATCGTGATGACGAGACTATGTTCGTCAGATTGCGAGGACAAGATATTTGCATCACAATATGATGATAGGATATTTGCATCACATTCCAATGACGGGGCTATGTTCATCACATTGCGACGACAATATATTTTTTGTCACATATTGACGACGATGGGGATATTGGGACAAGGGTTTTAGCTTCATCACATTGCAATGACAGGTCATTTAAGTAAAGATTGGCAATGTGATGAACATAAATGTCGTATGTTCATTGTAGAAATTTGTTGACTATGGTTGACATGGTTAATTATGGTTGACCATGGCCATGGTTAACTTCCATAAACCTTCATTGTGGCTAATTTTCGTAGACCTTCACTATGGATGACATTCACTATTGTTGACCTTGGTTGACCATGACCATGGTTGACTGTGGTTGACTATGGTTGACAATGGTTAACCAAGTTTGACAGTTTTTATCGATAGGTGACCATGGCTGGGCATGACCATAGTTGACCAAGACTACAAATGACATTCAGATAGTGAAATTTGGAAGTGTTTGTCACATTATGACGACATGATATTTACGTAACATTGCGACGATGAAGCTATTTTGATGAAATTGGGATGGCGAGGCTATGTTCGTCATATCGTGACAATATGGTTATTCTTGTGACATTGCAAGGGAGGGGATAAGTTCACGAGATTACAACGACAAGATATTTGCATCACAATATGATGAGAGGATATTTGCATCGCATTGCAATGATGGGGCTACGCTCATCACATTGCGACGAAAATATATTGTTTGTCACATATTGACGATGACGGGGATATTGCGACGAGGAGTTTATGTTCATCACATTACAATGACATGTCATTTAAGTAAAAAGTGGCAATGTCATGAACATAAATGTCGTATGTCCATCATATATTGAATGGATGTGCGATGAAAATAAATGTCGTATGTTCATCATATATCGAATGGATGTGCGATGAAAATAAATGTCGTATGTTCATCACATAGCGATGATAAGATTTTTATTTCGACAATGGGGCGATGTTCATCATAGAGTGATGACACAACATTGTTTTTCACATTATGACGATAGGATATTTGTGTCACATATGTGAGGATATGTTCATCACATTAGGATGACGAGGTTTTGTTCATCACATTGTGATGACGAGGTTATGCTCATCACATTACGACAATATGGTTATGGCCAATCATGTTCATCACAGTGTGACAATATGGTTATATTCATAAAATTGTGACAATATGGTTATGACAAGACATGCTCGTCACATTGCGAAAAATATTGTTAGGGCGACTCATGTTCTTCACATCGTAACAATATCGTCGTGTTTGTCACACGGTGACAATATGGTTATGGCCAACCATGTTCAACCATTGTTAACCATGATCAACCATACTCAACCATGGCAATGGTCAATCGTCACATTGTCAACATGGTTATGGCCAACCATTGTCAACCATTGTCAACCATGGTCAATGGTCATGGTCAATATCGTTGTGCTCATCACATTGTGACAATATGGATATGGCCAACCATGTTCAACCATTGTCAACCATGGTCAACCATAGTCAACCATGGTCATGTTCATGGTCAATCAAGGTCAACCATATTTATGTTCATCACATTGCGACAATATGGTTATGTTCGTCACATCGTATGTTCAACGTATAAGGCCAGATTCGTATGTTGTTTTTTCACATTATGACGATAGGATATCTGTGTCATAGGCAGTGAGGATATGTTCATCACATTAGGACAACAAGGTTATGTTCATCACATTGCAACAATATGGTTTTTTTCATCACATTGTGATGACGAGGTTATGTTCGTTAGATTGCGTCAATATGGTGATGGCCAGTCATGTTCATCACATTGTGACAATATGGTTATATTCATCAAATTATGAAAATATGGTTATGACAAGACATGCTTGTCACATTGCGAAAAATATTTTTATGGCTACTCATGTTCTTCACATCGCAACAATATCGTTGTGTTCGTCACATTGTGACAATATGGATAATAAGTTAAAAATATTAAATACATTATTAATAAATTAATAGGTTATTAATAAACTAATATCTTATTAATTAATAATAATAATAATAATAATCTATTTTTAAGGTCACGGCCAAGCTAGCACACCAAGTTGGTGTATGATGGTAAAGTCTACGAAGGTATACATACCCTACCCCCTCAACCTATGACCTCTTAAGAGGAAACACATGTTTTTAACCATTAGGTCCACTCAGAAAGTATTACTACAATAATAAAGTAATACATTAACAATACGCCCAAAGGGGTTGGATCCAATGGTGGAAAGCGAGGAGTTTTTCACCGTTGGGCAAGGTTCAATTCTCGTGAGGGATTTACCTGGAGCCATGGGGACACCTTGAGGTAGTGGTCGAACGTGTGGTTGCACCCAGAGATACTA
>ML788911.1:240465-254284 GCA_009831015.1 Picea engelmannii | reverse complement strand
GAGAGGGAAATCTACAGTAGATGACTGGGCGATCTTTAACGAAATGGTCGTAAATCCTTGAGGCTTAGATAAGTGTCATCTCTTCCAACAAGACAAGAGAAATCGACGCACGATTCATATTATAAAATAACAATTCAATCTTTGGAATTGTGAGCGATTTTCCTTTACATTTGAAACAAAAAAGCGATGGTTATGGAATTTATTCAATACCACAGTAGATTTAAGTCGGTTCAATTAAGAGTCAAAGGTAATTCTGATATCTCCAGAACTATAGTGAAATGTTCTCGCTCTCGCTGGTACAATGGAGTGATACCTCTAAGGTGATCAATAGTAAAGGAACAACGTATTCTAAAAACCATTTGAAATAATGTTCATCGCTACTAGGGTATTCTAAGTCATGGTTTGATCTAGTAACACTGTTAAAAATTACCTGTGCCACGAATGAGAAAAAAATAATACGAACAATGTAATGGATCCTATTGTAGCAATTTGGCATTTATAAAATTTCATTTACGAAATCAATAGTATCTCTCGAATATATCAGAGTTTGTTTCTTTTATTTTTATAAAAATATGATATATTGTTATAAGGGATCAATTTACTAATCATCACTTACACAACATCACTTACACATACAAAATTCGAGAAAGTACAGGACACAGAACCTTGTATTAATATAACCATACATTCTGATTACGAATTCCATTTATAATGATAACATAAATAAAATATAAGAGAAGCAACTTCACTTTTTAATGAATAAGATTTTATACATCTAAATATATCGTTATTCCTTTACATTAAATTTTGCTAAAAAAAAAAAAATACCGTGACTTTCAAATTTGAAGATGTAAAATTTGTTCTTCCAATGGTGGTTCAATGGTGGTTTCTCTGGGTCTTACATGTATCCTCCTCCTAATCCAAAAAATTCACCAGTTTAAGTCAACCTTAGGGATACTCTTCCTCCTCCTAGCCCCCCGAGCCGCAAAGGGACCACACACATGACACCAAAAACAATATCTCCAAGCTTGCCTCCCATGGTAGAACTTCCACTCTTTCTTCCATCTTGATATCCCAACTCTCAAAAATAAAACACAGTCCACAATAATTTTGCCAGCATAACCTTACCAATAATATTTGAGATCCATTTTCCTTCTTTACCATTTGTTTTATAGAGAAATATAAAATGATACATGTCCTCGTGCACAATTAAAGGAAGTACATTTTTTTTTTTTTAAAGTATTAGGACATTAACATGAATGCATAATTCACAACAACCCAAGTGATACATCATCATATATAAAACGACGCATAATCTGTGCACTAACACAATTATAAACGACACATAATCAACACATAACAACGACTCAATCAATGCATAAACATAAATGATAACGACACCTGATCAACACATAACCAAACATGATAGCGACACAAATCAACACGACAAGGTCAATTGAAGCAAATATAATTAATGATCAACCATTATGCTGAATAATAAAGAACTACCCACCCAACCTATCGTGCATGGTTAGGACCTCAAGGACACATAAGCAATGCTCAAAGGATTCATCCGATTGATTTTGACCATTTAAGGTCTCAAGGTTGGTTGTTCTAAGGAAGAAGGAGGTATCTAAATCCATGTAATTCAATTAAGTCAGAACCCAATAGACCAACAATCCATTAAAATTCTTAACCAATCACATCAATCATTTTAATGGAACGAGAAAATTGAATTGCTAAAAAAATTATACGTCAACTTTAATTTCATGGCACAAGAATAGGACAATTGCATAATCAATCATGCATCAACATTAAATTCATGGCGCACAATAAATTGAGTTACTAAGTCATACATCAACATTATTTAGTGACGCAAGAATGATCACCAATTCTAGTACCACTACAAAACTAATTAGATGAATTTACTTACCCAGGGAAATCTCTAGATTCTAAAATTCTAAAAAGAGAGAACCATGACTAGGGGCTTGTGTTTATATCCATATAAATATTTTATATCCGAAGATTATATTAAATAAGGGTTACTTATCATGAATAGAACTTCTCGTTGTTTAAATGATAACTAAAGGAAAAAAATAGCCTCGTTTGGAAGGAATTAAGAGAATTACATCCATACAAGCTTGCGTTGTCCCCCCCTTAGTACTAGCAAGGGTAATTCAAAGAACCTCTAAGTCCATATACACAAGAGGAGGGGTTAATGTACAGAATTATCTTTATGGAAGATGTCGAGAGAAAACATCAAGTTAATAAAATATTGTGTAATAACACCCTCAATAGGGATCGATCATTGAGCTAAGGAAAGGATTATGAGTTCATCTCAATGAAAACCCTTGTTCAGATTTTACCTTAACCATATTAAAATAAAGGCGACGCCATAAGGGATTAATCGTATTAGAGAATGGAATGATGTATAGATTCAATTCCATCATAATTTACCCAGTAAAATCCATACTACTATGATAATTAATAATGATAATTTATTCAAATTAAGATGTTGCAATAATTTATTCGTGGCTACTCGAGATATTTTGAATTATGATAATTAATAATGTTCATCCTGTACTTTCACCAATATCTTTGTATTTCAAAGTTCTTTCTTCCATGGTTAACACAGACATTGTTTTTCCCAGAAATAAAGATGAATTAATGAGCTTAGAAAATGAAGATGTTGAAGAAGAATTAATGAGGATATTTAATACGCTATCCTAACCAAGAATAAGAAAATAGATTTGAATAATTAAAGAAAAATACATAAAAGTTGTTGCTCATGCAAGAGATCAAAACTATAGGTCTACTAGAGAGGACTGTTGCACCATATATTTCTTCATATTAGAGTGTTGTTAATATATCAATAGTCGAGACCCAGGGAATTCTTCATATTAGAGTGTTGTTAATATATCAATAGTCGAGACCCAGGGAACCATCGAGTCATGTAAACTTAAATAAATGATATATAGTAAAAACATTCAACTAGAATATCCAATAAGTGCTACTGTGAATCTTGAAGGATACCACCTCGCTCTACAAGAAAAGGTATGAGGATCCTACAGGATTACCGATCTCTGGACGAAATTTGACAGCAGAAAACAAGGACGGATGTCAGGAACGAAATGGCAACAAACACGAAAATAACGGATCAGAAAGAACCCATTGAAGACACAACGCCTAAATTTATAGTTCGTGTCAGATAAATATATGACATTTTCCATGGAGTTAGAAGAATGGGTGTTTAAAAATAAAAGCGAAATTAGAAATCCTGGGTACAGAGCATCGAAATTTGAACCTCAGGGTTCGACGGATTCGATTGCAAGGAATTATCGATACATCAGGGACAGATTCCCTTGGCAACACTTCCAACGAACCACCACAACATCTCATCAAATTTATAAAGAGAAAGCGATTTCTAGAATGTGCATTAAGACAACATTCACGCTAACTCCTACAAGAGCACTAATTTCCTTAGTCTCTTACATAGAAGAGTTCAACAAGATGTTAAGGAGGGTTTCCAAGTCTGCCGTAACTAATTACTCCTTTAACACATAAATGCATCAATTTTAAGCTAGGATATCTACCACGAATGCAATCCCAAAATGGTCAAGTAATTTACATAGTGAGCTTTTTTTACGAAGGTCTACTATCTCATTGTAGTTGTTTGAATTACGATCGTCAATGTAAGAATTTACTGAGCATATGTAAACAATGGTCGAAAGGATGCACGTTCTGGTACAATATATTACTATCGAATTCAAGATAAATCCAATGGATTATGGAAAAAAGTCAGAGAATAAAACTTCCATATATTCAAATAAAAATTGCATTGGTAAAAATGCTAGAAAAATCTCGTTCCATATTACACCACCATAAATAAAATTTGCAAAATTCGATATCAGACTTTTAATATAGTTACGACGAAATAAAAATAAACTATGTATATATAATAAAATATTATTACAATTTGAATCTCAATGAGAATATCGTAACCGACGAAGCTGGACTTGGATTACAGTCCTCGGTACTATCGCTCCATCCAACTCTCGCTCGCCAATCTATGAGATTTCATCGGTACCTCCTAGCTAACTCTAAGGGTACTCTTCTTCCCCCTTATCCCCCTCGAGCTGGAAAGGGGCCACACACAAACACAACCAAACTCCTCTAGCTCCTAGCTCGCCTCAGAAGGTAGAGCCACCACTCTCTCTCAAGCTGGGTATCCCAACTCTCATAAGTAAAACCAGTCAAAATTTATGCAACATAACTCTTCCCATAACCAGTTTCGTCCATCTCTCAACTCAACAAATTTTTTTATAGAATTTTTGCACACTTTCTCAATTAATTCACTTTTTAATTAAAATAATTTAGAATTATCTCACCTATAGACTTGTCACCCTTTCACCAATTTGAAAAACTAAATCCACATTTTATTTTAATAAAAAATAATTTCCCTCACCCATCCTAAGAGTGCTCCTTAAATCACCCCTAGTTGTCTCTTTATTCCCATTATTTCCAATTAATGATTGACGCCTTTCTAAAACTGAGTTGAGATCAAATAGGAATCTTCTCCTATCTAGACTAATGTTAACTAGACTCTAGATTACTTTCTATGCATACCCATTCCTTTAGCTTTATTCCATTCTTGACTTAAATTCCAAATTGGTAATAACTTGCACACATGTGTATTAAATCAATCTCGAGATTTATTATGTTTACCTTGAATTCTTAAATTGATTTACTTCATCCCCTCATATTTAATTTATAAATTTAGTTTTTAGTCTTCTTACTAACTTAGACTTAGGATTAATTAAATTTTTAATTTCTAAGGCTTAGACTCTTATAGGGATTATGATTTAATTAATTAGTTAGTTAGTTAGTTAGTTAATTAATTAATTAATTATTTTGGAAGTGCTCAATAGTTTACAAGGTTTAACATTCGCTCAATGTTTTCTAGGCCACCTAGATTCATTGACTCAAATTTATTTACACGACGTGCCCTTTAAGACGCACTTTGTTCTCCAAGGGTTCCACTCACCTTGATTCAATTTTAATTACCCGACACGCCCTTTAAGACACACTCTGTGATCCAAGGGTTCCACTCGCCTTTGACTAGTTTTGGTATTTGTCAAATCCTTGGAGTCAACACTCCATTAAGAGACCTTGAGAGAGACTAAAGGCTTCTAAGAAATAAGGACCCTAGCTTATTGTGCTCCCCTTAGAAATCGTCATGAGTGACTATCTCAGTCTTCCCTCACGACATTGTCGACCTCTCGAAGTAGGTAATCATTAACCTACAATTCGAGCCACACCGAGAGTGCTAGTAGGTTGTTTCAGGGATGCTACCACACCTATCCCTCAATATATGGTTTATGTACATGTCCCCTTTACTCCTTATGTGAGTCATATTAGAAAGAATTAGTCAGCCTTCGTTAGTTAACGAAACACTATCAATGATCCATAAACAACATCATAATATAACTGATCATATCTCACAAATGCATAAATGAAATACTCAAACCAATAAAATTCACTCCCTCACTCAATCTGGATTCCAAGGAGGTCCATTGATGCCATCGAAATCATCAATTTGTCAAAGGTCATGCACAATCAGGGGAAACTCATCAATAGCATATGTCAATACATAGATATCCAAACAAAATAAATCATAATCCATCAACATCATCATAAAATCCATAAGTGAAACAAACAACCATATACTAAAACCATATCACTTGCACGTAAGTGTCCCCAAGGAATAAGTTAATAACATGTTCTCTCGAGAGCGAAATGTTACATACACCCCCTCTTGTTTTAAACTTCATCCCAAAATTGTATAGTATATAAATGTAGTAAATAAAGCATATGAAAAGATCTATATGTCTAACTATCAAATAAATATGGAAGTTGTTGGCGCATATCATATGCGTCTTCCCAGGTAGCCAAATGTGGACTACCATTGTCCCACTAGACCTTGACCTGATCGATTGTTCGTCACTGTAGATGTCAAATGAAATGGTCTAGAATGAATATTAGCTACATCATGAGTTCACCCTCATTTGACACCGCAAAGAACTGATGTCAATCTCATGTGTAGGATCACTAAAATAATGTCGCAAAATAGATACACTAAAAATATCCTGCATACACCTCAAAGGATGAGGTAAGGATAGTCAATAGGCCATGGATCCCTTCCTTTCCACAACTTCGAAAGGCCCCAACAAACCTAGGATATATTTTAGCACCCATTCCAAAATTAATCGAACTCTTGTGCGGTTTCACCCGCACAAAAACTTGGTCGCCAACTTCATGATCTCAGTCGACGCGACGCGCTCAACATAACTTTTCTGCTAATATTGAACTTCTTTAATCTTATTTCTTATCATTTACATTTTTTATACCATTTCTTGGATCGCTTATGGCCCTACCAGGACCCTATCCTTAACTCGATTCAGCTCAACGATGACCGACATGGTCGCCTGTAAAGAAACTCAAATGGTTCCATCTTAACGATACATTGATAGTTGTTGTTGTACACAACTCTACCAATGGAAAGAACTCTTCCCAACATTTATGTTGGTCCAACACATACATATTAAACATATCTTCCAAAATTTGGTGTGTTCTTTTTGTCATCCTGTTTGTGTCAGGGGATATGTTGTACTAAAGTTCAGTTGTGTTCCCAATGCCTCTTGGGCACTAGTCCACAATCGTACTATGAGCACCGATCTTCTATAAGATATGATTCTTTTTGGAATGTTAGGCAGTCTCACAATCTCACTGAAAATATTCTAGCTATTTCTAGTGCCTGATACGTCGTACGCACATGAATAAAATGTGCACTCTTCACCAGAGTGTCAACTTCCACTAAAATTTAGTTGTGCCTCCTTGTCGTGAGTGGAAATCCAACAATGAATTTCAACGAAATGACCTCCCATTTCGATTCCAGAATAACATGTGGCTGCAGTAATCCTATTGCATGTCTATGTTTAGCCCCTACTGACTGACATTCTAGACACCATTCCACGTAGCTAACTATCTCCGTCTTTATCTCTTCCAGAAGAATAAGGGCTTAAGGTCTGCCCTCACTTTTGTCACTCTTGGATGAGCCATGTATACCTCTCTATGACCTTCTCTTAAGATCAAATTTATCAATTTGGCGTTAGGTGGTATGTAAATATGGATATTATACCTCATCAATTTGTCATTGTCCACTGTATATCCTTCAAACTTAGTACCGTCACAGTGTCTTGTCTGAAATTTCCTTAACCTCTTTATACGAGTTATCGTCGAAATGTATAGTTAGAATCCCTTCTTGAATATTCGTCTGAAGAGGTATCACCCAAAATATGTGTGGTATCCAACTCAACGCATCTTCCACTTTGTTCATATTTCATTTATTGTACTTAATCTCAAATCGCAGTTCCTAAGTAATTATGACCAATGCTTTTGCCGCATGTTCAATTCATTTTGCATAAAAAGTGTTGCAGTCCACATTGATCTTTTTGTTTGAATTTCCATCCAATCAGATAGTGTCTTCATACTTTCAGGGAATACACAAAGGCCAATAAATTCCCATCATGCGTCGTGTATTTCTCCTCATTCCTTGATATGTAAGTGATCATTCGATCGTCTTGCATCAATATTTCTCTTAAGCCTTCCTTGGATGCATCCGTGCATACCAATATTTCCTCGTCGATGTTGGGGACTTTTAGTATCGGCGTTGTCATCAACAACCTCTTCAACCCTTGAAATTATTTCACACACTTCTCGGTCCATACAAACTTCTTTTTTTTCTTATGCAATTCCATGATCAGATTTGCTATCTTGAAAAAACCTTCGATGAATTGTTGGTAATATCTTTCTAAACCCATAAAGATACATACTTCTGGTACGTTCCTTGGTGCAGGACATTCCATAATAGCCTCTAACTTCGCTATATCCACAACGATGCCTTCACCAGATATATCATTCCTTATGAACTTAATCCTCAAGATAATTTCGACAGTTCCCGGTAATTGTTTTTCCTATAAACACTATAATACTAAGTGAAAATGTTCATCATGTTCCCATGTCGTTCAAGGATATATCAATGTGTCATTAATGAATAATTTAACAATATTTTCCAAGTATTCGTGGAACACCCCATTCATTAAGCTCATGGGTATCCCTTAGGCGTTTTTCCACCCGAACAACAATGATAACTCATAGTGTCTGAACCTCGTCTTGAATGTGGTATTAGGAATATCTTCCCCTTTAATATGTAACTGGTGATAACCTCATCTCCAGTTGATCTTTGAAAACACTTTCACACCCTTCATTTGATCAAAAAAATCATCTATTCTTGGCAATAGATACTAGTTCTTGATTGTTTCTTTGTTCAATTGACAGTAATCGATACAGAGTTTCCACAACCCATCCTTATTTCTTATGAAAATAACAGGTGTACCCCAAGGTGACACACTTGGACGTATAAGGCCTAGGTCCAACAACTTATCCAGTTGCATTTTCAAGTCTTGTAACTCAGGCGTTGACATCCGACAAGGCATTCTTGTTATCGGTTCATTTATATATTTTAAGTCGATGGTAAATTCCGACTCTCTTTTAGGTGACAGTATTGGTAACTCTTCTGGAAATACATCAACAAAATCTCATACCACCGAAAGGTTTTATAATCCTTTTGTCACTCCCTGGTTGTTCAACACTAATCTTGCATATAACTTAAATCCCTTGTGCATGTTCTTCTACAACTGTCGGGAATAATGAATCTCAAGGATGCTCCTTGGTTTCTTCTTACAATCAGTATTCTCTGTCACTCATCATCGGTCAACTCAACCACTTCGTCTTACAGTTGAGTATCACATCACATGATTCCAACCAGTCCATGATGATCACGACATCATAAGATTGTAAAATCGTGATGTATAGGTGAGATTTCGTTACAAAATCCCCTAGGTTACTGCGACAGTCGTAACCTTTCCTTCAACCTTCTATTTCGCACCAAAAGTCATTTCTACATATCTAAAATTGTGTCGATCGTCTGCCTTTACCATAAATCCTTTCAGTAGTGTACCCGAAATAAATCTCTCTGTAGCACTGATATCTATTAGAATACTAAAAGTTAGATTCACGATCATATCGATGTTTCAAGCACAGTGGAATGGTGCTCATCATGGCAGTTGTACTGTTGTTCACTGTGCCATCAATCCTGTGGGCCTTGCCCAAATATACAACTGTAGCATGTCCTCTTGACCCATCCACTCTGGAATTTTCATCGGAGAGTCTCGCTAGTAATGTGGGTCTCCACATGTCCAACACTCGGTCTTTGATCCAGTACTCCTAGTCCCTGAGGTAGAAATTGTTGGCCTACCAGCCTGATATCCTTGTCCATTCTACTGAACAAGCCTAAATAAATCTTGTTGCAAATGACTTTGATGTTGATGCGGTGGTCCTCTATAGGGAGTCCCCCGCTGAGAAGTTGTTTGTCATGGTGTTTTGAACATTGATCCTCTCAACGTATCCTGATACCTTAACATATGCCAAGCTGGTGTCTGAAGCTACTGTGCACCTGATGTTGTCTCTCTAATTGGTCTTTCAGGAGTCCTTCCCTGTCTCTCATTGGTCAACTCTTCCTTAGTTATTAGGGCCTTTTGGACTGCCTCATGCAATTTCTAAGGAATTATTATCCTCACCTTTGCACGAATGCAGAAGTTAAGGTTGAACATGAACTTTTTGTCCTTTATCTTCTCGGTGTACAGATGTTGAGCATACCAAGCAACTCCATGAATCAGACCTCAAACTCGGGAACCGTACGATGAACCTGTTGTAAGGCATTTAACTCATCAAGCTGGTGCTCAATGAACTCATGTGGTAAATACCTCTCTTGGAACCATTCCTCAAGCAATTACCATGACACGTCCTTGACGAACATTTTCAGTTGAGGTAGGAGTGTCTTCCACCATAGAAGAGTTCTTCCCTTCAGTTAAAAGACCGCCATGCGAACTTTCATGTTGGAGGTTTAGTCGCGAGGTGCGAAAAAAAATTCCATTTTCTCCAACCATGCCTCAGCAGCTGAGTCATCCATGGAACCCATGAACTTGAGAAACATAACCTTCTCAAGTTCTCCGTAAATTCTACCAATGCCAGCTCGAGCGCGTTGTGAACCCTCATTGGGTATAGGATCCCTAGCCTCAGATCTATTTAGTTGGTTAATCAAGGCTTTTGACATCCTTTGGAAGGACCTCATCCAACCACATCCCCCACAACAATATGTTTTTGCCCCATTGACTTGTTCTTCTCCTTGGGGGTTAGATCCCTCTGACGTTCAATCTACTGGAGGCATTGCACCTCTTCCCCTAGAACCACGTCATCTACCTCCACGACATCCTCTACCCATGATTACCATATGGACAATTTCAATTTTATTTAGCGATAAGTTATTAATCAAGGTTTTAATACAGTGGAAGGCATGACAATCCACAATCACAAGGTTGAACCCACTCTGATACCATATGTAACCACCCTGCCGTTATGACACAAGGAAGTACAATTTTTTATTTTTTTTTAAAACCATTAGGACATTAAATTTTGCACATAATTCATAGCAACGCGAGTGATACATCATCATAACTAAAACAACACATAATTTTTTCACTAACACAATTATAAATGACACATAATCAACACATAACAACAACTCAATCAACGCATAAACATAAGTGATAATGACACATGATCAACAAATGAACAAACATGATAGTGACACAACTCAAGATGACAAGGTCAACTCAAAAAAATATAATTAATGATCAACCATTATGTTGAATAATACAGAACTACCCGCCCAACCTATCCTGCATGGTTAGGAACTCCAAGAAACATAAGCAATGCTCAAGCCTAGGATTCATTCGATTGATTTTGACCATTTAAGGTCTTAGGGATAGCGACTGTTCTAAGGAACAATGAGGTATATAAATCCCACTAATACAATAAAGACGAAACCCAATAGACAAACAATCAATCACAGTTATTAAGTAATCATGATGCATGAGTAATAATAAAATTCTAAACCAATCACATCAATCATTTTAATGGCACAAAAGAATCGAATTTCTAAAAAAATCATCCGTCAACTTTAATTTTATGGCGCACGAATAGGCTAATTACATAATCAATCATGCATCAACATTAAATTCATGACCCGTGAGAAATCAAGTTACTAAAACTTTCATACATCAACATTATTTAGTGGTGTAAGAATGATCACCAATTCTAGTACCTCTACCAAAATAATCAGATCAATTTACTTACCCACAAAATTTCTAGATCCTAAAATTCTAAAAAGCGAGAGCCATGACTAGGGGCTTGAGTTTGTATCCGTATAATTATTTTATATTCAAATATTATATTAAATAAGGGTTAGTTATCATGAATAAAACTTCTCGTTGTTTAAATGATAACCTAAGGGAAAAAATAGCCTCCTTCGGAAGGCATTAAGAGAACTCCATCCATACAAGCTGGCGTTTCCCCCCCTCAATACCAACAAGGGTAAGTGAAACATCCTCTAAGTCCATATACACAAGAGGAGGGGTTAATACTCAATTCTCTCTATGTAATATGTCGAGGAAAAACGTCAAGGTAGTAAAATACGTAATAACGCCATGAATAGGCATCGATCATTCAACTAAGCAAAGGATTCTTAGTTCATCTCAACGACAACCCTTGTTCAGATTTTACCTTAAGCATATTAAAATAAAGGTGACACGATAAGGGATTAATCATATTAGAGAATGGAATTCCCTACAGATTCAATTCCATCAGAATTTACCCGGTAAAATCCATACTACTATGATAATTAATAATGATAATTTAGTCAAATTAAGATGTTGCAATAATTTATTCATAGTTAGTGGAGATATTTTGAATTATGATAATTAATAATGTTCATCCTAAACTTTCACCAATATATTTGTATTTCAAAGTTCTTTCTTCCATGGTTAACACAGAGATATTGATCTTACCATAAATAAAGATTAATTAATGATATTAGTAAATAAAGATGTTGAATATGAATTAATGAGGATATTTAATATGCTATCCTAACCATGAAGAAGAAAATATATCTGAATAATTAAAGAAAAATACATAAAAGTTGTTGCTCATCCAAAGGCTCAAAAACATAGGTCTACCAGAGAGGAATGTTTCACCATATACTTATTCATATCAGAGTGTTGTTAAGGTATTAACAGTTGACACTCAGGGAACCATCGAGTCAGGTAAACTTACATAAATGATATATAATAAAAACAGTCAGCTTTAATATACAAAAAGTGATACCCAGAATCTTGAAGCATACCACCTCGCTCTACAAGAAAAGGTACGAGGATCCTACAAGATTACCGATACAAAATTTGAAAAATAAAAAAAAGCAAGTATGTCAGGAACGAAATGGAAACCAACATGAAAAGAACGAATCAGAAGGAACCCATTAAATACACAACGCCTCAATTTATATTCTTTGTTGGACAAAGATGTGACGTTCGTCCATGAAGTTAGAAGAATGGTCGTTTAAAACTAAAAGAGAAATCAGAAATATTGGGTACAGAGCATCGAAATTTGAACCTCAGGGTTTGAGGGATTCGTTTGCAGGGAATTACCACGCAAGGCACATCAGGGACAAATTATCTTGGCAACACTTCCAGCGAACCACCACAACATCTCATCAAATTTATAAAGAGAAAATGAATTCTGGAATGTGCATTAATATAACAGTCATGCGAAGGTAATGTTCCAGATCATAGCCAACCAACGATACCCATTCGAACCCCAACATAAGTGTCCAACGCCAAGACAACAGGCTATGAAGATGGAAGAGAACTTGGAAAAGGAACATGCACAGTGGATTAATCAACCCTTACAAATTTTTAAAATGTAGCGAAGGAATAACTCCTACAGGAGCACAGATTTCATTGATAAATTGTGGAGCAAAGAGAAATGCAGAGAGAAAAGAATAGTATATTCAAATGTATGAAGAAGTACAGAACATAGAGAACTCTCTTACAATGTAAGATGGTTGAGCTATATATGCTCAAGCAAGACAAGAATAGAAAGTACAATTGTCCAGTACAACTGGTAGTGTACAGTCAGACTGTTGAGGGTACAATATATTTAACACTCCCTCTTAGACTCAACAGTTACAATCATCAGCATTGACTATGCCAAAGTGTTGTCTCTGGAAGTCAAAAACTGACTTTCCTAGTGGCTTGGTGAAAATATCAGCAAGCTGATCTCTAGAACCACAAAATTGTAGTGCAATGTCACCATTATTGACTAACTCGCGTATGAAATGAAACCGAGTGTCAATGTGTTTACTTTTCTTGTGAAACACATGGTTCTTGGATAATGCAATTGTTGATGTGTTGTCACAGAAGATAGGAGTTGGATCCTTCTCTATTTGTGACATGTATTTCAATAATCTTCTGATCCATACAGCTTGACAAGAAGCTGAGGTAGCAGCTACATACTCTGCCTCTGCAGAAGATATTGATACAATCGGCTGCTTCTTTGATGCCCATGAAATCAGGTTCGTGCTCAGTTGAAAAACATATCCTAATGTGCTTTTCCTGTCATCTAGGTTGCCTGCAAAGTCACTATCTATGTAACCAGAGAGCTGATTACAATCAGATGTAGTGTACCATAAGCCGAAATTTATTGTCCCTGCTACATATCTCAAAATTCGTTTTGCCATTTTCCAGTGTGAATCTTTGGGTGATTCCATGAATCTGGAAACAAGGCTAGCTGCATACATGATGTC
>ML788911.1:152759-219185 GCA_009831015.1 Picea engelmannii | reverse complement strand
ATCATACTTCAGCTAATTATAATCAAAATAATTAATTAATAACATATAATTAATTAAGGTTATATAATAATTAATTATAATTTAGCTAATGTTTAGGATTATTTATGAAATTATTCATATTAATAAGAAAAGGGTCATTACATTAATTTAGACTTACGCTTAATTAATTTTTAATTGCTAAGTTTTAGACTCTTATATGAATTATTATTTAATAAATTCATTCTTTAATTAATTAATTTGGGAGTGTTCAATATTTTACAAGGTTTAACATTCGCTCAAATTTTTCTAGGCCACCTAGATTCATTGACTAAAATTTCATTTACACAACGTTCCCTTCAATACGCACTATGTGCTCCAAGGGTGCCACTCACCTTTGTAACGAACCGCCTCGTTACGACAACCATTCTAGTGATAAGTGCAATTTTTTTTTTTTTGAAGTGTGTGTGTGCGTATGTACAAGAAAACAACTACAGTCTCCCTGACTCTGCGTCGCCACCCGACGACGATACGATGCAACCAGGATGAACATAAGAATATGACCAGGACGCACGATACGTAACCACAGGCAAAATGATGATCACACGACAAGCAAAACTGACTGCTAAATACGACTGACCTCCCGTCCGTCCTACCCTGCAAGGTTAGGACCTCCAAGACACATAAGCAACGCTCAAGCCCAGTTTCCCATCGTCTTTAACCATTTAAGGTCTCAGGGCTGGCGACTGTTCTGAGGAACATGGAGTTGCTACATCCCACCCGACACAACAGACCAAGCAACCAACTGACCACAATTAAGTGCAACATTCATAAGAAGAACAAGTGTGCTCTTTACGGGAGGCGCGTGTCAAGGACTCTGACAACGAACATTAAATTAATGACGAGGCAATGTCTAAGACTCATCTGTGGTTGAATACTAGCCCGATTCTCCATATCATCTCACCTTGCCTCCAAGATTAATACCATACCTTACCATGACCTTACAATATTGCGTTCTAAATGTCATTAATAGCATTCACGTCAACAAATATTAACAATGCGATTAACCCAGTATTATCATTGCAGTTAACAATATTAACATTGCACTTAGCGTCATCATTAACAATTCAATTTAAACCATTCCTAACATAATTAAACCGGTATCATCATTGTAATTAACCAACATTAACATTTCGCTTTAAACGTCATCATTAACATTTCAATTAAACAATACTAACAATATACATCATACTCGAAACGACATCCTAATTAGAAATGGTAGTAAATAAAATGACCCTATTTAATTGCCACATTTTCTTGAATAATCAGAGATGACAAAATAAATAAGTTAACTGGCAAGGGTAACAAGTATTTATGAGCCCATACTTATAACTAACAATAATTAACAAGTGAGTATATAGGTTTGTCCTCCTATAATTAGCTTCACAATTGAAATTAATCAACATAACCTCATACTTTAAAATACAACATAACCTCATAATAAGCAATGGCATTACATCAATTAACCATCATATCTACCCGTAACCAGATAGTACAATTACAATTTTTATAATGCTATTATTAAAATAACAGTAACTTTTATAGTAACATTATGAAAATATCTACTTCTTGGACATTGAATGTTGGATAAGAACCTTTATATAAAATAAGAACAATTATAATTATTAACCCTTACCTTAAAGAAATTAGAGCCTAAGTCAGCACGTAGAATTAAGGGTTTACTTCTTATATATATATAGTAAGGTTGTAAGCTATTTACGCTAGAGACTCTTCTTTAAATAATAAAGTAGTGTAATAGTTATATTAATACACGTTCTTATGCTCTTCCCTACACATGCAACACCATGTTATCTGGTGAGATGTACCCCTTTTTATTCCTGTCTATTTTAGTTTGAGAATTTGAATTGAACGATGAGTATGACTTAAGGTTGGGTGGAGTAGTCATGTTAAATTGGCATGTATTGGATTGATTAATTATATGATTAAGTTATAACAGGGATGAATTTATGGCTTGTTATGATTTAGTTTTAATGACATTATTAAAATAACAGTAATTTAGAAGGGACCCTAGGTAAGATATTTAAGACATTAGATCTAAGGATCAGCCTTCTAAAAGGGACAACAGCTTCAATTAAAATTTCCACCGTATAGAAAAGTAACCTCGTATTGAAAGTTACAATACAATCGCTTGTCTAGAGGGGGCACTAGGTAACAACAACCCTATGTAAGGACAATAAATAAGGAAGGATTTTAATTAAAAGACAAATAATAAAGTTAAAAGGTCAATAGTTAACCATGACTAAAACGTCGTTAGACAGTAAGGCTTCCTACTCTGATATTGGAATAAAACTCGATGGCCTACCATAAAACCCAATTGAATGGAATGCCTTGTTTAAAATCGGAAAGCAAGGAATTGAAGCATTAAAAGAATAACTAAAATTAGGCAGTCATGACTACTGCAGTCGTTCCACCTGTTCCTGGTTTTTATTGTTTTTGGAGGGCTGTCAAAAGTGGAAACAATTTACTATTTAAAAGGAACAATTAAAACGTCTATTCTACAGGTGCCTTGAATTAAGTGTGGGTTTAGGAACACCAACGAATTGAAGCCACGAAAATCCTGCTGCTAGTCCACTTGCCCAATGAGCTTGGTGCCTGGTTAGACAATGAAACTAAATGCAGTTGCCGTTCAGTTCTGAAAAAAAAACCAGCGGACAGGTCAGTCGTTCAGACCCCGACCCTGGCATAACCACTGACCTCGTCTAGGTGTACATGCAGCAATTAGCGCCCCATCCTTCGTTGAGGCACGCTACAAAGGCGCTGAGGACAACTGTCAACACACAGATCCAGTCCAGGAGGGGTCACCGGATATCCATCCACCGAGTGGAGGGTAGTCGACCGAGGGGATCCAATGCGGAGGATCCCAGCCATACTAAGACATTAAACACAGGAGCATTCCGAGAAGCAACACCAGGGAAGGAGTACAATTCGTGGTCGCTCGGTTGACGAGAACACTGTCCGTTTGAGAGTTGGGTCGTTTCCCACTCGAGCTGGAGGTGGTGGTATTAACAAGCAAGGATCCACGTCTGCCCTCTGTCTTACATGGGGAAGAAAAAAATCGCAGGTCAGGCATAAGAGAAAAAAAAACCCGTGGGCAACACACAAACTCAGTCAACCGTAAACTGTCAACGTGAGCGTTTACAGTCTTGGAAAGGGGGCATAAACCAGATCCGTGTGGAGGAATCCGTGATAGTTAAGGAATATGAAGGAAGATCATGCCATGCCACAGACCGGATTCAATCACTGGTCCCCAATCCGGATGCCATCTCCGCGCGAGATGTTCAGTCACCGATGTAACTAAATCCAGGATACTCATCAACGTCGCTGGGAGTTCAAGCGTTCATCCTCCCTTATCTTAAATTCCTTTTCTACTGACGCCCAAGCACATAATGGAACTAACTCCCTTACCCGCCAGACCCATCAAGGTTAGGCCACAACTTCAGGTTCGAAAGAAATGAACTACGCATAAGGGACAACGTTCAACGCAGAAACTAAAGTCCCTACAGGGTGAAAGCTATCTGTTTAGTACAAGCGAAAATGCTGAAAATTCCAATTCCAGCATACATCTAACCCCTATTTGCCCAACAACCCGGTCTATAAAATTACCTTCCAAAATAGGAGTCCATACGCAATCACAGTGGGTTGGTTCGGATCAACGCCCTTACTTCCTTTATCTAAGGTAATACAGGCAGAAGTAACACCGACAGTTAATCAAATGAAATTTAAGGCAATGAAAAAGGCAGGCAGCCGAGGAGACATTAATAACATAGCGAGTCGAAAGTCCCAGAAAATAAAAGCTTCTATTCTAACAGCAACACCCAACCTTCAGCCATGAAACAACTTCAATTTAAATTCAGATGGAACCTTAACTAGCTATCCACTTTATTATAAATCAGCAAACCAACTAAGCTTAATTCTTGAGCCATATGGAACATTCTCAATTAAATTCAGACGGAACCTTAACTAGCTATCCAAATTGTTATAAATCAGCAAGCCTACTAAGCTTAAATCTTGAGCAATTTACTCTGCAAAAATTAAAGGGCATACCGTGGCCTTATTCCTGCTTCGGATGATGTCCCGCACTCCGTGCCGCGTCCCGTGCTCCGCGCCGCGTCCCGCTTGCCGACCATAGAAAGCTCACCGGTACCTCCCATCCAAATGCTAGGGGTACTCTGCTTCCCCCTTAGCCCCCCGAGCCGCAAAGGGGCCACACAAGAACCAGAATATAACGCGAGTATCTCAGCTCGCCTCAACGGCTGAGCTACCACTCCAACAAGATGAGCTTACACCCAACTCCTCACAAGAAAATCCGTCAAACCACAATTCGGCAGCGTAACGTTACGCTCACCGTTCATCCCTTTCTTCCTTCCTTTCCCTTTCATTTATAGCCAAATGAGACCCACCTACTTTCCTGATTATTANGACTTGTAATTCATTGCGCGACGTGCCCTTCAGGATGCACCACGTGCTCCAAGGGTGCCACTCACTGGCTTGACGGATTGGTAGACTCTAAAACCCCTGGAGTCAACACTCCGCCAGGTGAATCTTATGGGAGACTAAGGGCTCTAAGGAATAAGGCCCCCGCCTTATTGCGCGCCCCTTAAAATCATCGTGAGTGACTGTCGCAGTCTGCCCTCACGGCATCGTGGATCCCCTCGAACTAGGTAATCGTTAACCTACAGTTCGAGCCACGGTGGGAGTGCTAGTAGGCTGTGGCAGGGCTGTTGTCCACACCTCTCCCTCAATCTCTCTGGATCTCGTGTGTGGCCCCTCTACTCCATATGTGAGTCCGGTCGGAAAGCTATCGTCAGCCTGCATCATCAACCATCATGTCAGATCATGTCAAACAACATATCATATAATCAATAGTATATCATCAAACAAAACAATATCATCATAAATGAAACAACTCAAATACCCCACTCCCTGACTTAATCCGGAGTCCAAGGGAGTTCCACAGATGCCTCTGCATCCTCCAGGTCCGACACCCTGCACACTCAAAGAAACTGAGTCAGCAGCACCTGTCTACACCAAGATAGTAAAAAAATCCTGTCATATAACTCAATGCATCATAATGAAAGAAAAGTTTTATCATCATATAAATCCAGATCACTTGCGAGCAAGTGTCCTCAAAGAATAATTTTGGTATGTGCGCCAGAGCGGGATGTTACAACCTTGATTCAATTTTAATTACACGATATGCCCTTCAAGACGCACTATGTGATCCAAGGGTGCCATTCGCCTTTGACTCGTTTTGGTAGTTGTCAAACCCTTGGATTCAACACTCCATTTGGCAACCTTGTGAGAGACTAAAGTATTTTAAGGAATAAGGACCATGCCTTATTGCGCACCCCTTATAAATCTTCGTGAGAGACTTTCTCAGTCTTCCCTCATGACATCGTGGACCTCTCAAACTAGGTAATCGTTAATCTACAATTCAAACCATGACAAGAGTGCTAGTACCATGTGTCATGGATGTTGTCACACCTCTCCATCAATATTTGGTTTCTCTGCATGGCTCGTTTACTCCTTATGTGAGTCATATTAGAAAGCATTTGTCATCTTGCATTTATTAATGAAACACTATCAATGCTCCATAAAAAACATCATAATATAACAGATCATGTGTCACATATGCATAAATGAAATACTCAAACCAATGCAATCCACTCCCTAACTCAATCTCGAATCCAGGGAGATCCATTTATGCCATCGAAATCCTAAATTTGTCAAGTGTTGTGCACACTCAGGGGAAACTCGTCAATATCATATGTCAATACATAGATATAAAAACAACATAAGTCATAATCCATCAACATCATCATAAGAATCCATAAGCGAAACCGACAACCATATACTAAAACCGGATCACTTGCACACAAGTTTCCTCAAGGAATAAGTCAATAACATTTTCTCACAAGAGTGAGATGTTACAAAGTTGCACAAGCAATTACCATTTTATTTTTTTTAAAAGATAGTTTCCCTCACATTCCCCAATGTGTTCCTATTTTAGCTCTTAGTTGTTCATTTGTTCCCCAAATTCTCATTTAATGAGTGTCTCCTAACTAGAGCTTAGTTAGAATTAGAATAAGATTCTTCTTCTAGTTATACTAGTAGTATATTGACTCTAGATACCATTCTATGTGTACACCTATTCTTGGTGATTATGGTTGGTTGTCATTGATGTCGACCCATGAAGAAAGCCCCATAGCACAAAGGTTTGGGTAATGGACCCAATATTGTTTGATGTAAATATGAATCATTATTGTCTTGTCATAGTTTATAAGAAGTAAATATGGATGAACTCCAAAGTGGTCCCCTTATGGTGAAAGCCCTCATGGGAAGACGCTTTGTGGAGTAAGAGAACCCGTGCTTAATTGTGGAATAATGAGATGAAGGAAAGTGATTTTTTCAGGGAAAATATCCTAGATGGATAGTGCTTGTCATTTCCTTTCCGGTGGTATGTGGAACGTCACATAATTCCTCACGGTTAGAGAGTTATGGCCATAAGAAGTTGGAGTCCCTAGGTTTGGGTAATGGACCCAAGTTTGTTTGATGGGTAGTGGTATGAGTTATGATATATTTTTAGATAATACTATTCTATATGGATAGTACATGTCATACCATTTCTGTTCGTATGTAGAACGTCACATAACTCCTCACGGTTTGAGAGTTATGGCCTTACAAAGTTGGAAGACCCTCATGTGTCATCTAGAAGCCCCAAAAGGTCAAAGTAATTAAAGTTGTTTAAGAGATTTTAAAAGGTAAATAATAAAGTGAAGTGATTAGTGTATTATAATTCAAAGTGAATACAAAATAAATTATTTCAATAATAAATTTAATCGAGAAATTAGAAGTGGACCCAACCCTAAAAAAAGGAAAGTGGGCCAAGTGATCTAGAAGATGTTTTTAAGGAAGCTACTTGGAGAGTATAAATAAGAGGCAAGGCTTTCTCATTTGAACAAACTTGAGCATATTAAATATATATAGGTGTCTGAGGTAAAAAAATGATATCTAAGCCAAAATTCTAAGGAAAGTGAAGAAAAGAAGGCCAAAATGCAAGGAAGGATAAATTCTTTTGATGGTGCTTTCTAAGGTATGTTATTTACAGGTCATCTCACCATTTTCGCTATAACTTTTTTTTATATAGTGATTCAGATCCTGAAATTGCTATGCAAGTGATAAAACATATCCAAGTATATTTGGTAGAAAATTTAGCTTGTGGGTCGTTTTATTTTTGGAGTTACACTACATGGAAAATAGGGATTTTGGCTAGTCCTGAAACTAGTCAAAATCAGGTGTTTCGGGTAAAAACATCATAACTTCTTCATAACAGATCCAAATTCAGTGAGACTAAATTTTATGATTAGGGTACAGTATTTAATATGTTTTGTAATAGTTTTATATCATTTCAACAAATATTTTGTGCGGTCACGCTCTACAAGGTTTCTCTCTAGAATAAGCCATAATTCAACAAGGTATGTGATTTTTGCTATAACTCTTTTTCTGAGAGGTTCCAAGTAGTGACACTTGGATTAATTGCTGAAAACACACTAAAGAACATTGTGTGTCATTTTCATATCTTTATAAATTACAGGTTCAAAGTTATGATTACTTCAAGTTAGGGTTGTTGACTAATCCAAAACTAGTCTTGTGAGACTAATGAAAAGTTTGATGAAAATGTTAGTCTCTTGTTGTTAAAGTTAAGGAAGGTTTGCAGGAATGTGATAATATACACCAGGCCTATTGCAGAGCTACAAATCAGATTTGGATGATGAAATTGATGAGGGCTTTTGGTTGAGGTACATGTTGAGTACATGGTTGAGACAAGTAGTTGATGAGTTGGCACATACATGAGGTGTATAGTTGATGATNATGATGAAATTGATGAGGGCTTTTGGTTGAGGTACATGTTGAGTACATGGTTGAGACAAGTAGTTGATGAGTTGGCACATACATGAGGTGTATAGTTGATGATGTTGGTACATATTGATGAGTCATAGTTGATGAGTGGTTGATGCACTTGTTTATGGTACAGGTTGATTACAGGTTGGTGCATGGTTGATGCACTTGTTTATGGTACATGTTGATTACAGTTTGGTGCATGTTTGATGCACTTGTTTATAGTACAGGTTGATTACAGGTTGAGGTACAGGTTGATGCATGGATGATGCATGGTTCAGATTTATTGGTACAGGTTTACAGCGGTATATCTCAGAGTGATAGTGTGACAATGGTTCCATCATTCTACTTCTACTTCAGGGTGGCAGGACGGGGCAAGGATAGGTGATTGTAGCCATTGTCTGGTTGTAGCCGGAGAACATAGGGGGTTGTAGCGTCCTTCTAGTTGTAGCCAAAGAAATGGGGAGTTGAAGCTTCCCTCAGGTTGTAGCCTGAGAAACTAGGGGGTTGGAGCCTCCTTCCAGTTGCAGCTGGAAAACAAAGGAAGTTGGTGCTTGGTCATTGGTCCACATAGGTCAGTGTGAACAAGTTTGAGATCTTGTTTGGCTTGAGTGGAGGACTGTGGAAAACTAGTTCTCTTATGTTTTTCAGGTATGCAAGACTCAGATCGGGGATTTTTATCTTTGAATATAGGGAGACCTTTGACCATGTTGTGCTTATGTAGAAGGCTTAGAGTTTGAAGGGGTAGATGTCCAAATATTGTATGCCAAACCATAGTTTCATTGGGGGTGGATGCACTTTGTGCATATATTTGGATCATATTTGTAGTTCTAAGGGTCAATGGAAACATCCTATTCTGAGTCATGTGGATTTCAGAAATCAATTTTCTGCTGGGGATTTTATCATATATCCTGCATGAGGCTCCCTCAAAAAGTACATTATACCCATGTTCAATGAGCTTTCCTACACTTAACAAATTACATTTCATATCTGGAACATGATAGACATTGTTTATGTCTTTCTTTACATTTTGTTTAGTAAGAATAGGTACAGTTCCTTTTCCTTGAACTTTGACTAAGGAATCATTTCCAAGTGTAATATCACAGGAAATTGAAGAATCAATGCATGAAAGTAAATCTTTGTTACATGTCATGTGATTGCTGCATCCACTGTCCAACAACCAAAGATATTTATGTTGTTCTTTAGTCTTGTGGCATGAGAGAAACATACCTTCTGAGGTTTCTCCTTCATGATGTGAGATATGTTCTCTGCCTGAGAGATTATCTTCTTTATTCTTCCTGCATTTAGATTCATATTGCCCATACCTTTTGCAGTAATATAATTTTATGCTTGATTTGTCATTTGATCTCTTCCCTCTGCCTCTTTAAGGCTCGAAACTATGATTCTAGTGTTGTTGTCTGTGACCTTGGAAATTTAGATTTGGGTTCTATTGTCTGTTAAATCCATTTGAGTGAGGTTTACTTGGACTGCTCCCTCTTCCTTGATGACCTTTGCCTCTTCCTCTTCCTTTCCCTCTGCTGAAGGAGAATTAAGTTTTGATGGCATTGGTGATTAACTCATCTACGAGATGTAGTCTGGCTTCATGTGTCAACAGGGAATGAGTTGGTTCATCTGTTAAAAATTTTGACAGATCCTTGGATTCAAGGATTGTTGTAACAACCATTTCAAATTTATTTGGTAAAATTCTGAGGATTTTCTCAACAATTCATTGATTAGGGATGGCTTCACTAGTCAATTTGATCCGGTTCATGATTCCCATGACTCTTGTCATAAATTGATCAACATTTTCAGACTCTATCATTCTTAAAGTATTGAATTACATCTTCAAGGTCTACAGTTTGACTATTTTGAACCTTTCATGTCCTTGTTGGGATGATTTAAGGATGTCCCAGGCTTGTTTTCAAGTAACAGTTCCTGTGATTTTTCACAAAATCGAGTCATCCACTAAATTATGAATCCATAATTTTGCCTTGTTTTCTTTGTTCCTTTGTGTTGCCTCAACAATTATCTGTTGGTTGGTCATGGTAGCAAGGTCTACTAGATCTGGTTTCACATATCCAAGATCCACTGGATCCCAACACTCTTGTGCTTGTAAGAAGGATCTCATTCAAAGAGACCAAAACTCACAATTCTTTCCAAGAAGAATCGGTCCTCAAGTTGGTCCTAAATTGTTAGACGTGGCCATCTTTTAAAAAATTTAACAAAACAAGAAGGATTGTTAGAAAATTTTGTGTTTACTTGTTTCCTACATGTAAAACAAGGTATTCAAAGTTCTTTCAATGAGTTCAGACCGAAATACGTTGTGTAGACCACTTCTTTGACTTCGATCTGGTTGGATCTGACTATCCGAGCACGAGATTTGTGGATTTAGAGCTCTAAGCTCTGTTGTTTTGCAGCTGTTGCAAATGTAATGGAAGAATTGGTCCAAATGCAAACTTATCCCCGTGTGAAGAAGAACTGAGTGCGATATCCTTCTCCATGTGACCACTGGCTGAGCCCACAAAGGGTGCGTCATGTTTCGTGACCTCGAGAGTATTGGCATGTGAGCCAATCCTGACTCTCCAACTCCCAAACTCCGAAAGGGGATTAATGATACCTCATCTCCTCTCATATCCTTCCTCCACACGACCACGATGCTATGACCACGGTCAACTTTTTTGGATTTCGCGGTTCGCGAAGTTGAGATGCAACTCCAGCATTTCCTCCTTGGAATCCTGAAATATGAAACTCTGATCTATCCTCTGTTGTGGATCGATGGTCCAGATCCTCCTATGATATGATGGTTCATATCCTTTTGAGATTTCATGAATCAATATTTCACAACCCTTTAACTCTCATCACGATGTTCTCCAAACCTCGAACTCTGAAATGCCAAAATTTTGGAGCCTCCCAAATCAACGGTTCACGCTCTTCCTGATCTGATGGCTCAGATTACATCAAAGTTTCATGTACCACGAGTTCAATGAACTCTCACCTATGATTTACTAGGAGCCGAAATCACGATAGCGCTGGATTGACGGTCCAGATCTTTGCTCAACCTACGTTTGCAATTATTTCGCGATTTCGTGTATTGCAAGTTCTTGAAAGTCTGTTGGTTGACTGCTTCGAGTCGTGAGTCATTGAAGTGTTGAACGCTTGCCACACGTCCCTTGCAATGGAAGGTTCAGATGATGTTGGGTTTTTGAGATTTGTGAGCTCCAAGTCATGAGCTCCTTCACATTGTTGACTTCCAAAATGTCGATATCTCAGGGCATCCAAATCAGAGGGTTCTCTTTCCTCTAGATCTAATGGTCCACATCTCATCAAGATTTCATGTTTCGCAAAGTCTAATCACTTTCACCTCCGTTCTCCCAATCCCAATTTCTCGGTCGCATCAGATCAACGACTCACGATCTTTCTCGATCCAACGACTTAGATCAAATCATGATTTCGCAGTTCACGAATTCTCACCGCCGTGTTCTATGACCTTTATTCCCTGTGAGTTAGCGAAATGTCGATATCTCACCACATGTCCTCCTTGATGGACGATCCCAACAATTTTGGGATTTCGCGACTTCGCAAGTCAGATTTTCTCCTGTGCGATCTAGAGGAGTAATCCTCGTGCACTTTCTCTCGGATCCGATGGCTATCAATTCTTTGTGCTAAATTTGACGGTCCATATTTAATCTCCTATGCTTTGAGAGTTGAATGGTGTCGCCATTATCCTCCATGCAACTTCACTTGATCCAATGTTTGTCGGCTATATGCACTAGATATGATGGCTGAAAACAGTTTTCCTTTTCTCCATGCTTTTCATCCTTTCTGAACTCGATCGATTGCTCAGATCGGTTCACAGGGCCGATCTTATGGCTATTATGTTTGTCCTTTTTTTCTTTGTCTTTTCCTTTGGCACTCTTTGCATAATTCTCTTTGTAAGAAGGAATTTCATGAATTCTTTAAAGAACTTACGAAATTTTTCTCTTCTATAGCTCTATTTCCTCAAGATTTTATGAATTTCACGATTATTTGCTTTCTGCAACTCTGTTTCCTCAATCTTTTACGAATTTCACGATTATTTTCCTTCTCGAGCTTTGTTTCCTTAATATTTTTAGCATATTGCGCTCTGCTTCCTCGTGTTTGATTTCTGTAATGATCTTTTGAGCATATGGAAGACTGCACGTTTTTATCCAATCTCTGTGAAGAATCTCATGTCCTAAGCTTTCATTGACAGTTTAAATTCTTTGCTACTTAGGATCGGGCTGCTCTCCAGACTGTGTGAAGAGGCTTACGTCTGCAACTCTGATACCATGATAAAATGAGAAGCAGAGAATACATAGAAAGATCAAAGTAGAAAATAATATTCAGTATATTGAGTATGTGAGGAAAATAGTACATTGAGAAAAGGGAAAAGAGTTGAGCTAAATAGGTTCAAGCAAATCAAGAAATGAAAGTACAACTCGCCAGGACAGTTGAGAGTGTACAATCAGACTGTTGAGGTTACATTATATTTAAGATCAATGTGACTCTATAAATTATAAGAATAAAAAATTACAAAACCTCATCTCAACAGAGAGAGTGGAGCCTTAGGCCCTACGCTGCATACAGGCAAATTCTTACAACAAACAATGGTTAGAGGAAAATCTTGTATTTCCATGCTTGCATTAAGAGGATAGAAAATATTGTTAGTCTTGATAGTTGGGAAGTAATGGTTCCAAGTATAATCATAACCATAACTGAAGTTAACATACTTTTTGATTTATTAAAACTCATATTCAAGGGAGAATAAGATTAGTGGTGGCGTAAATGTATTTAATACGTGGACGAAGAGGTGTATGAATGCACCAATTGGAAAACACATGGATAGAAGTTTAGTTGTAATAATATTAAGGATTACAAATGCGAGGTTGAAAGACTATTGATTCAATCGAGTCTCATAACCAAATTAATACATGCTTACCCTATATGCATTGATACATAGAGTTCAAATCCTTAATTCTTTGATATCCTAAAATACATGTTAGACTATGGGTTCTATATGTTAGAGATTTGATAGAATAGAATAGAATATATATATATATATATATAATTTGTTAAAGTTAAATTTAAGTTTCAATTCATCAATGTTTTTGTGTATATATATATATCATGGACTATTTACATATATATCAATATTGTGGATTACTTACCCATATTGTGTAAAATATATCATTGGAGTGAAAGTATATTTAAACCAATAAGGAAGGATAAATGTATACTATATTGAATAAATCCACCTTATGATGTCCCCAAATAAATTATTTAGAAAGTTAAATAGTTTTTTAAAGTGAAAAAATCGAATTTAGGATTAGTAGAAAAAAAAGATGGTTCTTAGTGTAAATTATGAGAAAAATATTGAATTTTCCAAGTGCCTTTAAATGGATAGAGACAAGAATTTTTATTTCATTAATAAAGGGGATAGAAAGAACAACCAAGTTAAAAATAGATCATGGTGAATCCATGAATAGAAAACAAGTTGAAGCTAACCCTAGGCATAAAAGGACATGCTTTAGAAGTCAATTTTGGTCATTGACATACCCTAGAAATTAGGGATTTTCAACGTTGCAAAATTTCCTCGAAGAGAAAAGATCTTACAAAGACTAAAACCTTGAAAAATGAATATATATACACGTGTGAGGAGGCATGATATTGCTTTGCATGTGGAAAATAAAAGGATTCACTAGAAAAACTTATGTTGATGAATAACAAAAGAACCAAAGAATTTGTTATGTAAGAACTCAGGTGTTAGGAAACTACGAAAGACACAAAAGACTTGCAAAATTCCCTCCCTCATCCAAACCTTCAATTTGTAAGAGTCATAACTTGCAGAAGATATATTTCACAAAACAATATTATTTTGGTATAACATAGATTAATAATCAAAGTTATAAACTGTCTAAACATAGACATTTTGCAAACAATTACTTATACGTGTTTGCGGGCTTTGTCCAGATGGAGAAATGTCATCTTAGTCTTTATCTCAAGGAAAAGATGGATAGGTGTTTCATAAATATCTGATGGGTACTCACAAGAAAGAGGCCCATCATTAGTTAAGATATCTATGGGAAAAAGACGCAAATAAACTGCACAGAAAAGAAATCATAAAAGTGATTTTAATAAACAAGAAAATAATGTAATTACTGTGCAATCGACATAAGGATAAAATTATTAATTTTATACAGTTCAATAAGTAACACTGAGATGTCGATTTACAATTGAAGGTTACAAAATTGTTTTTACACAAACTTCCATGGATATTATCCATCGCAGGGAAGAAGTGTCGAAGGGTTTAATAAGTACAAAATTCGTTATTAACCTGGTGTGTGTGACGCATAACCAGATTTCCTTGAGAAAACAAGAGAAAATACATATACAATCTTATAATGATAACTCTATTTCACAAACCAGTATAGAATAACATTTAATAACTAAACTTATATTGTGCATATCATTTGGAGATATAATACATGTTTTACCAACATAGTAGTAACTAATCAAACTAACAGTGAAAGTGATAGATGATTGCTAGATGATTAAAATGCGTGAGTAAACTGCAAGCTACTTTATTGCAGGTAGCTTCCTTGACGTAGCGGTTGAAACAGAGGAGGAACAAAAAGGAAAAAGAAAAATCTAAATTTATATTAATGTGTATGAAAGATAAACAGGATTTACAAACCCATGTCATAACTTCCATAAATCTTGTAATAGTTCGCGAGAAGACTTTTGTATTGGTTTTGGAAGGACAAGGCTGGACAAAAGTGGAGAAAGGTGTAATGTACCCGAAAATTACCAAAAAAAAAAAATAAAAAAAAATTGTTAAGTGCATTAAAACTTCTTAATTCTTCCGTATTTGTCCACATAACTTTATTATCCTCACATAGAAAATATAATGTATCCTTTGCTTACGACATCTATTTAAATACTATAGGATACATAAACCATTAATGATATGATTCTTATCATTATACATTTATATAAGTTGTTACTGTCACTTAGAAAATATAATGTATGCTTTGCTTACAACATCTATTTAGAGACTATAGAATACATAAACCATCAATGATATGATTCTTATCATTATACATTTATATAAGTTGTTACCAAAGGACCTATCTTATATCTAAAACTCATCACATTCCACTTTGTAACCATTAAGTGGATACTTAACACTTACCCATATATAGTTCCCTTAACTAATACCATTAGGCATATGTATAAAATTTATAACACTTACCCATATATAACCCCATATATGGTGCCATTAACTTATACCATTATGCATATGTATAAAATTGATTGGATTTAGCATGTGATAAAATCTTTACTCTCCATATATATATACATCATGCCTATATATATAGTAGGCCATATTGACTACTACACAATAGCCCTATTCTTAAATTAAAATCGTATTGTTATAGTATGATATTCACTACACGAAATTCTTAAACAATACTTTTATATATATATATATATATATATATATATATATATATTCATATAATACAATCTTTATCCTTATTGTATACGTGTTATACCTGTTACACATAGGTTGTATCTCACTAGCTTTAGTTTTAACATGGTAACCAACCCATTGTAATGCTTTCCATAGTGTATTTGAAAATGGTTATAATGGTTACTCATGTGGTTATAAAGTTGTTTTCCAATGAGGGTGTGACAGGTCATATACCATAGTGCCACAATAATTCACTTAACCCACACGTAAACCCTAAACCAAAACAGGGTGAACACCTCATCCGACCTCGTGACATGGCCAAGCATTGAATGGGCTCTGAACTCATGTTAAAGGCCTGGGTCTTTTTGACCTTCATGCATTTACGGTTGTTTGTAACCATTAATGGAAGGACTGTGACATATATCTTGAGTTGGACAATTCGGCGGCCGTACCCACTACAGGCTCACCACCTTCGAAACTTCACATGGAAAAAGCAATGCGTTTCATGTCGCCCATTACTTCCCACTAAGAAATTGTTTCTAGGCCACTCCCGAAATCGTTTTTCCCCCTTTTGGCTCCTTATTCACCCAAAAGAACTCTGAATCTGGTGTTGTAAGCCTCTCAGTGTTAACCCTGGAACGTTCTCCTCGGTGTGGTTGGCTTGCAATGTGGAAATGAACTCGGCTTGGAAAACAATGGAGGACGCACATCTTCGTGGTCTTCTCTTTGTACAAGGTAATCCCCGAACTTCTATTGTTTCCTTATTCTTCTATAACAATTTGTGGATAGCTTGTTTTGGCAGTCATGTTTGCATTATGCCTCTGCAACTTTTTCTTTCTAGGCTATCGGGTTTGAATCTTCCCTTCTTTTATCTTTGTTTAATCTCTGTTCAAATCCCAACATTGTGATATAGCCCCACTCTGAAAATTGTGGTAGGTTCTGGAATATTAAAAAGTTAGCATTCTAAGTGATCATATACCCCGTTCTTAAGTCTCATGGTTGTGAGTATTTACATTACAACACTCTGGACTATAGTTCTTTGTGAAACATAGATAGATAGACATTTAGGTTAAACTTTCAAGGGATTTATGGATTTAGACTCTTTACATTCTCTATCATCTATACAAACAAGTGAACACCCTTGCCGTGGTAACAACCCTCTATCTATAGTTTACCTTTGGGCTCTGTATAAATCTTATACAATGGCGACTTAATCCTCCTATTTATGATTTACTATCTCTAATTTTTAGTAAAGGTTGTCGCTATGTCGTGACATCGTCCTTTCGTTTATTTTTTATATTTGTATTTTATTAAATTACTTGTGCATAATTATATCCCGAACATGGATGATTTTAGGGGATAAATTTCGCTCATGGGCTAATTTTCCATGGTTTTTCCAAAAAAGAGATTGGCTATTTTAAAAATGATTCGCCCAAATTCTATATGATAAAATTATTTTACTTTAAAAATCGCCAAAATTTTATAAAAACTATATAAAATACTTAGAAATTTGAATATTTTTACAAAAATATCGCCAAACATTTATAGTTGATATATGTAGGATTAGTAAGATTCGCCAAGGTTTCTACATTTCAAAATAAATTTCCATCCTTAAAATCATCCCTAATCCTGAACTTTTGTATTTAAATGTATCTCTGTGCTCTCTATAGAAACCCTTAATTTACTTTCGTTTAGACAAATAAATGTTGTAGATTCCTTTCGTATTTTGTCTAAACCCTCGGGATTGAGACAATTTACTTCTGGGGAAGAAAAGTGGTTTCACTGTATGTATAAATCATATTTTAATACTCTGTTTCACAATAAGATTAATCTCCTGGGTTTTATATCATGTAGGCATATATAAACCCTGAACTATCGACCCTCTCTCCGAGAATTACATCCCCAAAATCCAACAAGGAACCCGTATCGGTGTCGTTGATGCCTATTTCATAGATTTCACTCTATTTTATTTTTTAATAAATTGTAAATAAAATTCCAGACTAAACCAGATACAAGATTTGATAAAATCATGTTCTGAATATGTTCTTTTCTCTTTATTTGCTTTCCTTTGTGGTAGAAAATTGTAACTTAGGTTATGTACAATTTACACAGGCAAAGATTACCCTTTGTGGGGTTTCCAACTATACTTTTGAGTTTTTCTAAATGTTTTAACACTATTTAATTTATTGTTTGGATTCTTAAGCATCATGGTGTTATTTTTCAGTTACAATAACTAATGATGGGGCCCTGTTTTTCTCTTGCGAGGGTACCCATCAGTCATTATTGGGTCCACTCTTCCTCTTTGGGTTTTGAATAGATCGTGGTTCAAGTGCTGGTAGCGAATTGATCCAAAGTCGGCTCAAGCTAACTATTATCTTATCTTCTTTATTATTAATTTCACTAAATTTTATTAGCACACATTTATGAATCCATCATTTTATCCCTTGCAGGCTTGTACCAATTGACAAGTGCGTAACAGGGAATCCCTCTTGCCCATAAAGGTATTCACGTTCTGATCTTGGTGCTTAGGCACAACTTCATTCGATTCTATCTATTAGTGGTACAAGAGTCCTTAGCCTAGGGAACTCCACTGTAATACATTTTTAACCAGGGTTTCGTGGATTATAGAGTTTGTAAATTATTTTTCAAAGAATATACCGGTTGTTTTTGTAATTTACCTTTCCAATGAATATACAGGTTGTTGAGAAACCATTTTGAACATTAATTAGATTAATGGTACAACTACGGTAGGATATATTTGTAGACTATTTTATAATCATTGTTTATAGACTTATAGAGATATGTAATATGAACATGGACTGCTAAATATCCTGTCTGTTCTAGTATATCACTTGTACAACTTGAAATGGTAATTTATTATACATTCATGCAAATCAAGGATCGATAGGAAATTTCTTTATTTAAAAACTATTTATATATATAACCCATAGAAAAATTCTAACCATTTCTATCATTTTCTTTGCATAAATATATAGGTATGTCTACACAGTCATGCACTTGATGTAAAACCACATTTAAACATAAATATATGTATACAATAGCTCAACTTTTCTATCATGTGAGTACCTATGAATATATATTGAGTCAAGCATTTATACATATAATAACATCACAAAAATCCCATCACACTTCTAACAATGGTAATCAACCTGATATTAACTAGAATACAAGTAAAGGTGCTTATCTGAAATTGATGCTGGGAAACAGTTGGAACAACCATGTTCCACCCAACCGTAGAAAAGAACATCCAAGTTACATGCTCCGTTCACCCACTATCTTGACCATGAGTCCAAAAGGGCGGATCAAAATGATCCTCCTTTGCTACAGTTCTATTCTACATATCATAACTTCCCTTTCCTTACACTAAACAATGTTCATAAAAAAAAGTAGTATCATTTCTCCAACATACTAAGCAACGTCCTGCCTCCTCCATATGTTGTATATATTCTACCTCTTGTGCCTAGGTATTTCCTTCCCTCCTTGGGAATTTTAGAAGGTTTACAAATCCTTGATTTTCAGGGGCTTGTAGTGGTGAAATTCCTCATCTACCACTTGTAAAAATCATCCCTTGGGTAACTCAAGTCTGTTCCCCACTCATGGAGTCATGGTCAATTGTTTTCAACCTGGTTGTTCCATTTGTCTTCCAGCGTTAAGTATATTAAAATATTTGTCTTTTACATATGTCACAATCAAGAAGTTAGTTGGTAAAATCAAATCCTTTCCCAACAGTCATAAATAATTAATTACAATAATCAAATTCCAAATTTGGATTTTCCATAAATGGAAAATAATTTCCAAATTCAAATTTTCCAAAAATGGAAGTTTATTGTTACACATTATTTTGGTCACCCTGGTGATGTTCTACAAGCATGTGTTCAGGCTCTCAAAATGATCGTTTGCATGAGAAAAGAAATTGTCTTGTCCCTCTACAAAACTTGTTTTTAGAAGGACGTCGTAGGCTAAGAGTAATACATAGTTCATAAATGTTTGATTTCCACAGGCTGTCCTTAACCTAGCCTACTGAATTTATGGAGGATTCTCTATAGATAGAGTGTGGCAGTGTTTTAAGAGTAAGAAAAGGGACAAAGTTCACGAATATTATAGAAAGGGATCTTCTAAAATATGAGGTGGCATCCGTATGGTTGGGATCCTATTGGCTTCTCTGATTTGGTGGGATCATCCTAATCTCCTTAACCATCTCTCCTTCTCCTATATAGTGATAGATTTCTCATGGAAAAGGTTAAGAAAAAAAAAATATATCAAGTAAGGAATTTATGAAGAAATAGGATGAATATTGTGTGAGGAACTGTATTTCAATTGATTCTTGAGATATCCACTGTTTCATCAAGCTATTGTGGGTCATCTTCATGCAAGTTTGAAGTAGGTGTGTGTTGGAGAAAAGGGACACTAAAAGGGAACCTTGCAACATCAAGGAGGTTCGGTTGTATCTTCCACTTTTACTTAATATAATACAGTTGCATGTTTCTTTCCCATAAAATCATTCTCATTTTATTACATGACTCCTTGATCACATGTATAGGTTTTCATTGAACATACTATTGTTGCTTCCACTTCAGTTGGTTTCTCTTCCATCGCAGAATCAATAGAACAAGAGCACCGGAGCGAAGAAGGGACAATAAAGACATAAGGAAGTGATATTCAAAGTTATGTCACTCATCTCTTATTTGATAGCAAATTCAATGATTAAACTTAGGGAAAGCACCATGTCTTATCTCATTTTGTTTTATATCTGGGTGGATCTAAGGAGATCAATTTATGTCCGCATTCACTGATTTATCCAATACCAAAAATGGTGATTCCACTAGGGATACGACCTGTTTGTGGTTTTTTGTTGTCCCTTTTCCCTTAGCCTACCTCTTTTCATTGTATTTTAGTCTCTGAGTCTGTAAGGGATCCATCCATAATCTCTAGATCTGAAAGTTCATTTAGACTCTTTGCCTTCTTTCCAATTTTAATTTGTTTACATGCATTTCCACACTGTATTCTATGTATATCATGCACAAAACTTTGATCGTTGCATCCTGATTGTTTATCCCAGTGTATACTTTATGCACCCTACCCCATAGCTAGCCTACAAGAACCTTTAATTCCCGCACTGTACCCTACTGTTGGGATGCAACATTATCTATGAAATTTTTGGATTGGGTCTTTTTGTCTTTTGCTACCAAGTTTTGCTGTGATCATCTGGGAGGAACTTTTGGTGCCTGCATTTGACTGATTTCTGACTTTAAATACTTGTCATTGATTGGTTTTCATGGATTGAAAACTCTTCTTTGCCATCTTATAATTTTTTTCTTCTCGATTTTTATCAACAATGATATAATCTCTAATTTTGGATCTGAGTGCTTGATTGATGAAAATATTTCATTTGATTTAAGGTTTTGGATTGTTTACATTTTCTGGATTGCTTCTTGTTTGGGAAATTATTTTCATTTGCGTTTAGTGAAACATTTTCTTGTCATCCTTATTTATATCTTCACTGAAAGTTTGATTTGGGTATTTGTTGAGTGTATTAATTTTCTTTGGTTACTTTTCCTTTCTTCATTATATCCCTGACTTGGTTTTGGAAAGGAGGAATTAAAATCATCTATTCTTTGTAGTAATCATTCATAAGAAAATTGTGTGCATTCAATTATTTTTTTATAAGAGAACAAATTGGAAAATTTCATTGCTTATGATTGTTTGAAATTGCATTCATTCATGAAAAGGGAATTATATCTCATAGCTTTCATGTTTTTCAAAGAAATACTTTCTCCCTATTATACTTAGAGTTCATCGAACTGAAACATTGCATCATTCATCTCCTTTTCCATATTATTGGGTGAAGGTCTCATACAACATCAATTTCATATCCATCTCCCTCTTGCGTAAACAACATCCTCTAAAACACTGCGTAATTATAAAATTTAATCAATAACTTTTATTTTTTAGGGCTCTTTCCACCAACATTAGCTAGGATAACGCTTTGGATTAGGTTGTGAGGCACACTCTCCAAAGTATAAAACACATTGTATCATCTTGTGATATGGAGTGATCAAATCCATTGGTTAAATCTTTTCCTGGGAAACCCTTCTCACACAAGCGTCAAACTTGAGGTCGCATTAAGGTTGGAAGAGTTACTCACCCTGCTTTGTTTGTTTTAGTGTAGAGATTGCACGTATTACAGGGGTCGCTTGACGGTATAACCACAGTTATGAGTGGAATCCTTTCGAGTTGATTTCGAGATAGATACCCTGCGCTTGTGTGTGGATCAGACTGTCGATTGTTTCCTTAGGAATCACTATTGTTCTTGGTAACCTTAGTAGCCTATCTCTTTAGGGTCTTAGACGAGGTGACTGTGGAGGGGAAATTCTTCACGGTACCTGGAATTGACATTGGTGAGACTCACTCGGGCTCCTTGGAGCGTATACCCACGATTATCTGTGGGAGCTTGCACCAGGGTATAAGTCCGTTATGCAGGTCATCAACGTAACTTTTCCACCCACTCTATCCTATCCCCTTATTGTCTTGACTTTGCGACATTGTATTTCATCACCAACTAGTGACTTCAAAATAAGAAGCTTTGTTTGTCTGGTTTGATTTCTAGATTTTATTAGTGACTGTTGTTTGTTTACGTAGTTGGCCATAGATTTTTTCCGTAAAATATTTGGTTCGGCAAACACGGACCCTCCACGACATTCACACAGGTTGCAAGGGATATCCCCGAAATATCTGAAGGGTTATCAATATTTTACTAATAATCCAATGGAGGGCTCTCCTCAATAGAGAAACGTCCAAGACACCATAACCTCACAAGAGGAAGGTTCCTCCTATTTATAAAGTTTTTGAATAATTTTCAATTCTCTAGAGGCTTTTCACATACCTCCTGGATACGAGAGATGTATTCTCCGACTGAATTCATCAGGAGAACTTGTTGTTGACACTTTTGGAATACCGACCATACCCCATACATGCCCTAGAGACAAGAATCCACTTTGGACCACTGACATATTTATAAGTCTTCTTTGCACAGTGAGGGACCTTTACGGCTCAAGGGAAGGTGTTGATATACATGTTGTCTCCCAACTTCTCGAAACTTCTGTTACCTACACGATACCCTTAGACCATTTTTCTGGTACAACCAAAAACATCACCGTCATTCCAGACACATAGTCGGTTGGTCCTAGCTCAACTTTCTCTCTCCATATGGCTCATTCTACTATGGTCCCACACGTTATGACTATTCCTACCAGGAATGTGGTGGTTAACCAAGCTCCCATTGGCACACCACTATCGTATAGACCTATCCCGTCGATTCCTCCTGGGTACCAAGCTTTGAATCCTTCCACGACCATCCCTACCTAGGTTTCATCAGGAGTTTCTGGACTTTTTGTTCCACGTGGGTACACTGATGCTACTAGTTTTTTTATTACACCTTCCCAGATCCTCTCTAGAGGGTCTTATCCACCTTTTCTTGGGGGATTTGGCCCTACTAGCTCCAATCCAATTGGAAGCACCCATCATCCATTCAATTCTGGTTACCATATTCTCGTTTGGGGCCAATCTAAAGTTGGGGGGTATCCCCCACTTGGAGGACAACCTCAGGCTGGACTCTATAACCCACTGTATGGGTAGAACACATATGAATAACTAGCCCACCTTTGAAATCTCCTTGCCCAAGGAAATCCACAATCATCTGGGGGGAAGCAACCTCACGTTAAATCTTTTGTTCACCCTCACTCGGGTCAGCCGTATCCGAGTTCTTCGAATCCTACTTGGGGTCCACATGTTCACTCTAGTGTCCCTTTTCAAGAGAAAACTTCCAACCAACCCAACCCTATAGGCTACATGCCTCCACACCCATGTCTGAATCTGTTAGGAACTTCAACTTGCATGCAAACTGCTTACGAACCTACTGGTATACCGACAAGATTTCCTCCCCAAAGTCACCATTACCTTCAAGTGAATCAACAGTTTCCCTTTTTAGCCACTTTTGATTTACCTGACTTGTATATAATCTTGAATGATCCTATCTTACATTCTCCCCAATGGCCCATCATACCAACCAAGTTGTCGTCCAACATTCCCAAATTTGACGGTAAACTGGGAGAAGACCCAAACAACCATGTTATGACTTTTCACCTTTGGTTCTCATCGAACTCTTTGATGGATGAATCCATTCAGTTACGACTCTCCCAATGAAATATCACTGGTTGAGCCGCAAAGTGGTACATATAATTACTGTGATGTTTCTTTAACGACTTCAACACCCTTGCTATGGATTTTCTCACACATTACCAGTTGCCCATCCATTATGAGATATGAACCAATATTTTTATCTCCTTTAAGCAATCTTCGACCACTCATATTTCTGATCACATCCATGAGTGGAGACGAAGACGACGTTTGATGAAACTTGACCTTCCTAATCAATTATTGGCTGAATGGTTCACCAAATCATTCGTCAATAAAATCTCTCGTGATATTTCCATGGGTGGAGTTATCACTGAAGAGCAGGCAATTAGTCGTTCTCAGTACCTACATCTCGTGTATTCCCAAACAAACACTCTTTACGAATTACTCCCTAATGCTCCTCGCCCTTCTACCACAACTACCTCAACAACCCCAAAAACTTCTCATGTTGTTGATGGTGTGAATGGCACTTTACACACTGACGCTAGATCCACATCGGTCACTCACACCAATCCCAAATATCTTTCTTCTAATTTTCAAAGTGCTTCGACTCCTACTCCTTCCACTGGAAAAACATCTGAGGTTAACTCCGTTCGATCCATCCCTGCCGGAAAAAATAAATCTAAAAAAGGAAAGGGTAAGAATAACGAGGATATAAATAATAATCCGCAATATGATAAACCCAAGACCTAATTTGCTGATAATAAGGATAAACATAAACCTCGATGTCCATGCCTTATATGTGGTGATGATCATTACACAAAAGACTGTCCAAGACACGTCGAGGTCTCTAAGTTTCTTCAAGGGACCGTAAAACCTCCCACACTTGCCATTTTTTCACAACCTTTCCCTTCTCAACAAAAGGCTCAATTGGTCATTCATGACCAACCCTCTCCTTCCACCACTTCATATGTTCTTATGTGTACTAGTAATTATTCCAAGAATGACGTTGCCATCAAAACTCGAACCAAAGATTATTCTCCTTCAAAGGAGAAAGTTGACGATTTACCACCTTCGTTGGTTCAACCGCCTCCTTCAACTTCACCTCCCAATGGTCCTGTTCATTTCGAATGATTGGTTCCTAATATAGTTCTCCTCCCTCCTCTGAATGGCATTGTTCAGAAGTCTACCTTCAATCCACATGTGTGTGCTACTCAAAACTATTGTATTGTAGAAGATCTTGCGCAAGAATCCTCTGCAATGTCATCTATCGAAGTCCTTCAAAGTTGTCCTTCTCAACGGAAGGCACTGTTAAAGGCCTTTGGTGGAATTGATCCCATAGATATGAATTTGATAATATTTGACTTGGAAGATCACATTCCAAGGTTACCTCCTGAGTTAGCATTTCAGATTCAGGTTGTTGTTCAGAACAAGAACATGTGTAGAACTGTTATTGACAAGGATGCCTTGATGTGTGTTATGTTTGTTGCTTGTTGAAAAGGCATTGGCTCTCCCCTCCTCACTAAATAACACAATACACTTAATGCCTTCAATGGTTCTAGTTCTAAACCCTACGATGTTCCTCCCTCATTGTCTATTACGTTGGAAGGAAAATCAGTGCATGTCGAGGTTGAGGTCTTTGATGCACCTCTCGATTATAACCTCTTACTTGATCATAGATGGATTGATTCTATGCGTGCAGTTGTGTCCACACTTTTCCACGTGTTATGTTTCCCACACCAAGGAAAAGTAGTTACTTTCGACCAATTGGCCTTTCCAAAATCTGATTCCCATACTAGAAACGTACCATTTATATCGAAGACACCTCCTGGGTACGAGAATGTCATGTGGGTCTCTTGAAAGATTCCATTTTAATGGGTACCTTCTCAATACCACCACCTGATGTTCCACCTCATTTTGTAACCTCAATAAACATGATTTCCACCTCCGTCCACGAAACCCCCACATCTCATGACCCATGGGTAGCACCTGATCCTGATGATTATCTTCACGATGGAGAACAAATGCCTTTAAGTCTGGTTAAAACCACTTATCAATCCATTCAATAGACAACCCCTTCTACTCCATCTCTTGGTGATTCATCTCCTGATCTATTTCATGTCATATTTCCTACGGATGAGATGATCATGTCAGTCATGTCCATGGAAGACACCCCATGGGACGATGGACGTCATCATTCCATTCTCTTCCTAGAGAAACACACCATAGAGAGTTATCAATAGATTTCGACTTTGTCAACCGTTGTTGTCATTTCCTTTGTTCCTGAATCATCCCACAACGTGCTATATGAAGGGAACCTGAGTAACATTTCACCCATCGTTCCTTTTGACATATCCGTTAAACCTGGAGTCGTCGAAAATGTTCACATCAGAGCCGCATCTTTCAATCATGAATTTGTCACTTATAAAGCTATCTTTCAATAATTTCGTGACGTTTTCTCTTGGAGCTACAAAGAGATGTCGAGTATTGATCTCGATATCGTTCTGCATGAGATTAGTACCTACCTAGACAGTAAACTCGTTCGACAAAGAATTCAGCCGATCCACCCTCGCAAAGCCACCGCTATCAAGCTCAAAGTTGAAAAACTTCTTAAAGTCAACTTTATCTATCATGTGACTTTAACTGATTGGATCTCTAATATAGCTCTGGTAAATAAAAAACAAGGCATGATATGTGTATGTTTCCATTATAGGGATATTAATAAATCTTGTCGTAAGGACAATTACCCAACCCCCTTTGTCGACCAGATCATCGATGATTGCATCGGTAGTGAAATATTCTCTTGAATGGACGATTTCTCCGCCTATAGTCAGATTAATATATTTCTCATGGATCAACACAAGATTTCTTTCATTTGTCCTTGGGGTACCTTTGCCTAGCAAAAACTACCTTTCAATTTAAAGAACGTCGGTGTGAATTTTCAACGTGCCATGTATTATGCTTTTCATGATATCAATCACATCATACAACAGTATCTTGATGATCTACCAATGCATTCCATGTGCCACCAAGATCACCCGACCCATCTCTGAGTCATTTTCATTCGTTTTCATTACTATCATATATGTTTAAACCCACACAAATGTGTTTTTTGTGTGGCTTCTAGCCGAATTTATGGGTTTTATTGTGTCACTTCATGGAATTAGGGTGGACCCTTTGAAGGTTGAGGTTATCCTTAATCTACCTCCTCCTTCCACATTACGCTAGCTTCAAAGTTTGTAAGGGAAGGAAAACTTTTTGCGTCGATTCATCCCCAATTATGTTGAATTAATGTTAGGATTTACTTGACTATTGAAGAAGGGTTACGAGTTTGTATGGGACGAAACTGCCAACAAAGCCTTCGAAGCTTTGAAACTTGTCCTAACACGTACACCACTGCTTTTCCCACCCTATTATAGTCGATAATGCTTCCTCTACCTCGCCACTGTGGACTCTACCATTTCCATGGTTTTAGTCCACGAAGATGATTCACACGACGAACATGTAATTTATTATTTGAGTTAGAGTCTCACGACTACCGATGCCAAATACCTACATGTGGAAAAACTGGCCTTGGGAGCTGTTCAATCTATCCAATGTTTCCATCACTATATCCTATTACGCAGGACCACTGTTATTTCTGATTGCAACCCTATGTAGCATATCCTTACACGCCAATTGATAGGGAGAAAGTACTCCAAATGGATTGTGATTCTCCAAGAGTTCGATTTAGATTTTGAACGTGCTGAGTCTAAGAAATCATTGGTTTTCCCCGAACTAATATGTGACCTTCCCTCCACTGAGACAAAAAACGTGGTAGAGGATTCCTTGCATGATGAATCCCTTTTTATGATCAGTTATGATGATGCTTGGTACACAGATATTATCATCTATCTCCAGACTCAAATTTTCCGACCCAACCTTTCTAGCACAAACCGTCGTCATATATGGTATCAAGCCCGTCGATACATAATTCTTGGTGGCATTCTTTATTGTCATGGTGTTGACTCTATTTTCCAATGCTATCTCACCTATGGTATCGAAGTTGTCTTGCCGATTGAATGTGAGATACCATATTTGAAGCTATTCGTTGAACTTCATCCCAACACCTCTGTAGAAAATGAGCGTCTATTGTACATGTTGCAATTAGATGAAACCCATCATCATGCCACCCTGATTATTAAATATCAGAAAAAGTGTGTCAAATCCCAATACGACAAGCATGTCAAGCCATGTGTTTTCTCTGAAGATGATCTAGTTCTCCTCTATGAACAAGATCGTGATTTAGTAGGGGCCGAAAAATTTGAGGCTATGTGGTGAGGCCCTTATATTGGCAAACGAGTGTTGGAGAAGGGAGCTTATGAGTTAGTGGATTATGATGTAATTACTTTGAGTGAGCCCAGAAATGGGACTTAATTGAATAAGTACTATGCTTAGGTTATCTTTGCATGAGTGCTTGTATTTTTACTATATCATACTCATGTGTGCTACTTTTGTGTGCTTTTTGTTATTCGGTTTTAACCCCCAATTGTTCACCTTGCATTGTGTTTGGTTTCCAGATGTCGGTGTCTTCTCTACCCTACATTGGTTTCACCGATGGCACTAGTCGTAGTACTCAAAGCTTAGCATTTGTTGATTGGGAAATATATGCACCTACGAATGAATTAATCAGTCTACATGGTGTATACCTCGGTCATGAAACTAACAATATTGTAGAATATAGTGCAGTCATCGAATTATTGACCGACACTGTTTCACTTGGAATCCGACACCTGGTCATACAACTTGATTCACAACTAGTAGTACTACAATTAAGTAATTTATATGCTATCCATAGTCCTACTTTGTTAAGGGTATATTTACGAATTCACCTCTTGGAACGTTATTTTGATTATATTGAATATAAACACATTCCTAGATGTCTAAATACATTAACAGATTCATTAGCTAGTTATGTGTTAGATAGACATTTGAGACATTTATAAATTCAATCACATGATGTACATAAAGAAAAGTAAGGCGGTAGAATCCTCATGTATATATATAACGATAAAAGTTTTGTACACAAGTGTGTTTGTCCAAAGACCAAAAATATCAAAATTTGAATCACATGCCTTCATATACAAAATAACATCAAGAATGTTTGTCACGATAACACACAACTACTTATGCTACCCTACAGAGCAGTCGACTAATAGAGCCAGATACGCCTAGAATATGGTGCTGATATCGTCTCGGGATCTCGTCGATGGACGTATCCGGGATACCCGCTCTCAAACCCTCTAGGTTCTTATCGATCACCTCATAGTCACCAACATCCCATCTTGTTGCCTCGGTTGTGTTGGGCCCCAACATCTCCCCCTATATTTTTACAAAATTTAAAGGGCCCCTATTAGAATCTTGATAATTAAAATGAGCTACAGAATCAACCTTTTCAAATAGTTCCATTCCTTGGCTTGCTTTGAGACAAAATTAAGACATTCACTTTAGTATTATATATTCATTACAAGATTATATGTCAAAAGTTAGAAACGAGCATAAAAATCTCAATTTAAGAAAAATCATTAATTTTTATCAAATGTTTACTTTTGTTTAAATTATGATTATGTGTTTATTCTTTTGCTCATTAGCAAGTTTGACTATTTTGAATAATGTGTTCAATACTTCATAAAATAATATATTGGTTGGTTTCTCATTTTCATGAAATCATTTGGTGATGTTAATTAATTAAATTCTTTTTTCATTTTGCATCTCATTTCAAAATAATAATAATCAAATAATTATCTATCATTTGTTTGATTTTGTAAAAAACTAAAATTAATATTTTTTCTCCATTAACTTGAAGATTCTAGATCATATTTGAATTTTTTTTATAAATAATGTTTGTTTATAAGTTATAGTTAGTTTAAATTCATTTTAGATTTTTCTAGATTTTGTTTTATTCTCATTTTTTAGGTTATTAATTTAGGTTTCTTTTTCTTTCATAGGTTTATATTATCAAATATTTTATACGGATCTGATCATGGCTTGATTTTATTATCCAAATAAATTCAGGATGATTGATCCAAAAATAATTTTGGATTTCTACAAATAATTTTATGAGCAAGAACAAATAAAATTTGGAAAGACGTCAAGATCAGACACACGATTTTACAGGACTGATTGCAGCCAAGCCGTGAGGCATTTGGAGAAACGGTTGAAAACACAGAACCAAAATGGACCCATTTACCTTTCTCTTAGAGATTTGCCCAAACAAATACAAGATTTGAGAGATATTTGGGTCTCTTTTAGAGGCAAATTTCAGGTGGTGGAAATTAAAAGTGACACCCAAACTGTTCATTCATTTTATAAATATATGAGAAAGATGAGAGCCAAGGGGATCCAAGAATTGGAGAGGAGGATTTTAATCCTTTCTCTTTTGTATATTATTTCTTTTGTAAACTTTTTATTTATTTTCTAATGGAGTAATGGATGGCTGGAAGCTTTGGGAGGATGGACGACTATTTTTAAAGAAGAATATGGAATTCCAGGTTGCTTAATGGCTTTTGTCCTGTAAGTAAAATGATTTTATTTTCATATAATATCTTCATATTCTTTAAATAATTGATTATGCATTGATTTAAATAAATTTAGTCTTTTTTATCAATAAATGGTTAATTATTATTATTTATATATTAATTTTTCCAATCTTTAAGAGTTTATTATCCAAAACAATTCTTCTAGGACTACAATATGGGCATGTGATTTTGAGAAAGAATATGGGAAAATAATTAATCTTTGGATTTAGACCTATGTGATACTTATTCCATTTCATTCTTTCATTATTGTTATATTATGAAAATGTTATAACGCTTGATTTTAACTTTAGCTTGTCAATCATATGGTGTTTTCATACTGTTAAATGTTATATGTTGCCCATAATTTCTTATTCCATTTTTTTATGTGTGATCAATCAATAATTTGATTATTATGGAATTTATTTCTAATGTTAAATGATGGATAATATCAATACCCAGAATCAAGTTTTCTTTCATTCTTAAATATTGATTATCTTAAGATCACACAATTTTTAATTAGTTGTCTTCCTGTTGTTTTTAATTTACTCCAATATCAAATACTTCTTTGAATGTATTCTGGAAGTGATAGTATTGTTTTGTTATAGGTTTCCCTTAACAATAGTACATGCAGGAGCTCATACAACATAGAAAGATAAATACCAGTTTCGTTGATTAGCGACAGGTTATTATGTGTGTTATTTAGTTAAGTTGTTTATGAATGAAACAATGAATATATGGTTCAGCTTTGAATATCCACATGTTCATGTTTCATTAACCTTTTTTTTGCAAGATTCTTTAAATTTATAAAAGAAAAACAATAAATATTTTTATGTGCTTTCTTTATCTGCTTCCTAGAAGCAATCATTTTTCCATTGATTTTCATAAGTTTCGATTAAAACTTGTATCTTGTAAATCATATAAATAAACGAGACTTGTATATCTTCTTCTTAAATACAACTACTATAGTTACATTTGAATATATGTACATATATATAGTGTGTTTAGTAATTAGTTAGTTATTTATCTCTTTTATTCGTTTCTTTTAGGATTCTTAGATTGGCTAACGGAGCCATTAAAACCATTAGAATGAGTTACACCAAACGGCTTGGGTTATTTAGACAACCCCGGACCGGACTCGCTCTTCTATTTGATGGATAGTCAATTTTGCCTGTCAACAAATGGCGCTATAAGGAGGGCCAGGATGACAAGCTAGACTTATATGAGTCTTTGTTTTGAATTTAATTAATTTCCCATGGCTCCCCAAATCACTGTGTTGGAACATGCTTTTAATGTCTCACTACCAGTTATTTCCAACAAGGCAGCTGATCTCTTTTTAGAACTCACCTTTGATGGTGAAGGGAACACATCTGCAGTAGACCATATTTCTAATTTTTTGTATATGTGTTTAAGACATAAGATCACCGATTCTAATGTTACATGAACATTGTTCACTCTCACTTTCCGAGGTCGGGTTAAGGTTTGGTTTGAATATTTTCAGGCTAATTCTATTCATTCTTTGCCTGAGTTTATATTTGAGTTTTTATCATATTTTAGAAACTATGATTATGATGAATTATGTGAAGAATTAAGTTTCTTAAGGAAAGAAAATGGTGAATCATTCAATGATTTTGCAATTAGGTTCATTCATGTTGGTATTAGATTCCCTTTGAAAGAAATGTCGCTTATTAATAAATGTTTTGAATATCTCGTTTCTCTCTCAGACAAGCAAGATCAATTAATTTTTAACCAATCTGAATTGAGCACTAACATTCAATCTCAAGATGGTTCAAATTTTCATGTTGATCTTGAAGATTTTGAAGCACCACAATTTTTGTCGACTTCTTTCATTTTGGCAAATCATGAGCCACATAATGCAATTGTCACATCTAATCATTCTTTACAAACAATGTCTCCTCCTGTTGAACAAGGAACCTTTACTTTAAAAGATGACAGTTGTCCCACTCTCATAGATTTTATAACAGTTTCTAAAGTAAAAGAGGCCAAAGGTGAAGTTGATAATCATGTGGATGATAAATCTTCGTCTAATTTAGTTGAATAGATCCATGATCAATCAGTTGGAGACAAAAACATTAGGAAGACTATTAATCAACCTTCTATTTCTAGTGATTTGCTCTCAAATTTTCCCTTACATAATGAACCAAATTGTCTCGTATTCTTTAAAAGAGAATACAACAGAGGTTGATTAGTTTATACAAGGAGAGGGAACAAAACCATATTTCGAAACATATATACCTATAATTTCAAGAGATCCATTTTGTCTCCTCATTTCTTCTACATATTATTCCTTGTACACCAATATTTTTTATCCTAATGTTGTGCAATTGCATGTTCCATATTGCCTTGGAGAGAATTCAACATTATATAACCAGGTACAAAGAGATTACCGAATAGAAGATAAAGATGAAAATAATTCTACCCATGAACATATCAATTCTTATTCTCATCAATTATCCATGGGTAAATCAAGAAATGATTTGAAAGAGTCTCAAATTGCATCTTCCATTGATTCATCTCAATTTGTGATTAAAGAAGAATCTAGATTTTTCCATGATCAATTATTTGAGGTTGAAAAGTATAATCGACCAAATATTACTACTAATGATGTTTGATCGGTCGTTCCATCTAGTTCACCTCAAATAGTTAACCTTGAAATATCTAAGCTCAATGCAAAGTTTCAAGAGAATGAAACACTTACTTTCTGATCGAGAAACATGATAAGTTCTTGCCATCTTGGTCCGACATTTTTAAAAGATTTTTTCCTTGATAATCTAATATTTTATTCTCACTAGGAATATTTCTCGCATGTGAATTATTTCAAACCATCCCATGTCAGCGATTGCATGTATCATGATAGTATTGCAGAATGGCTGGAGGATTCATGCAAAAAGAATTTTCAAGGGAATGGTAAGATCATGCTTGCCTTGTTTTTAAATGATGATGATAATGGTAAGTATGATATGTTTTTGTTATTTTTTTATATACTACCATTCTTGTTACTAATATTTTATCTTGTTTCCATTGCAGTATTGAAGATGCTCTGATGGCTACATTGGAAACATGACTTCACTTAGTATTTTTTATTTGTTTAGTAGTTAGAGTAGGTTTAGGAGTAGGTTTTCTTTTAGTTTTATTTCTCAGTTTTTCTCTTTGTAATAATTCAGTTATGAACATAAGCAGGCACACCAAGAGAATCATAATATGAATGTTTTCACGGAAGTCCACTTTAAATCTTTTTCTCTCTATTTTTCATTGAATATTCCTTTTCGAAAATGCAGTATCATCATGAAAAATTTAAATGGAAAGTAAAGAGATAAGTAAATTTGAAATATCAATTCAACCCTGACCTAAGGTGCCACGAGTAAGACTGCACTCATCTCAGTGAGGATTTTTCTATTTTTAGTCTCTTTATTTTTAATAATAATGCTTGGTCAAAGTAACATCTTATGCATCACTATCTTAAGAAAAGAACTTGCTCGCACATGATATTTTATATGATTTAGTTCTTCCTTTATTTTACAGTGAAATGATAGTGGATACAAAAACTCAAGTTTATCTTTGGCCAAAATCATTTCCTAAAAAGTTTTATTTTGCTATTTTGATTTTTTGTACTTCTTATTTTGAATCCCATTAATAAAATTTGATTTGGTTTGTTGTGTGTTTTTGTTTTCTTTGATTATTTTGAATGAGTTTTCTTCTTATCTTTCTTTTTGAATCAATATATTTTTGATCAAAGAACTGTTATCGAAGGAAGCATTTATTTTAAGACTTGTATTTTTCAAGCAAATTGAAATAGTTCAAAGAGGTATTCATATTAAGATATAGGTCAAACAATTGATTTTTAAGTCAATTGTCACTTTCATTTTGTCCTCAAATTGTCTTTGTCAGAATATTACACCAGAGATATGGTTTAAATCTTTGAGAATTATGATGATCTTTAAATTTTTTACACCGTCCTTATTCTTAAGGAATCACTTTTAAGTGCTTCCCCATTCTCTAGATGATTTCTTAAAGGAAATCTAAAATCTCTAAACCATGATAAAACTTCCAGTTTTGAAAGCAAATAAACAACATGATAAACTATTCACCTGTATTGAAATTAACCTCCAGTATCACCCTGCTCTCTTTGTCATCAAGATATCTATGATTGTATTATTATTTAAAAGTGGCATAAGAGGGTTGTAAGAACTTATGTGTGGGAAGTGTGTGTAAACCTGTTGGGGTACTGGACATGCTCACTGGCAGTGGGTAAATGCACACATGTTACCAAGACAAGTTCGTCAGGGTACTGAACAAGCCTGCTGGCAACGAAGCAATGTCGGGTCGAGAGGTAGCAGGTATATATTTTAAAATTATCTTTTATGGAAGTATACATCATGTGGATACAACTATTGAATGGGATTAAAGCATTTGAGTGGGTTAAATGACATCCCTGTCGAGGCTATGGACACCTGCTGGCATCAGTGGCTCTGTCAATGGTATTGGAGTTATTTTATAAACATCATGACTCTTGGATTAAGACATTATTTCAGGTCATAAGCTTCTGCAAAGAAAATTCTATTGTCTGGTTATAACATTGAGCTTATCCTAATACCATATGGTCTCAGAGTGAATTTATTTCAGCGAGCTTAAATCCTTTTATCAGTCTTATTATTTTCTTCCTAAGATGAAATATTACCAGATCAGAGATAACTACTTCACCCAGTAAGTCACCGTTTGTTGGGCCCCAACATCTCCCCCTATATTTTTACAAAATTTATAGGGCCCCTATTAGAATCTTGATAATTAAAATGAGCTACAGAATCAACCTTTTCAAATAGTTCCATTCCTTGGCTTTCTTTGAAACAAAATGAAGACATTCACTTTAGTATGATATATTCATTACAATATTATATGTCAAAAGTTAGAAACGAGCACAAAAATCTCAATTTAAACAAAAACATTAATTTTTATCAAATGTTTACTTTTGTTTAAATTATGATTATGTGTTTATTCTTTTGTTCATTAGCAAGTTTGACTATTTTGAATAATGTGTTCAATACTTCATCAAATAATATATTGGTTGGTTTCTCATTTTCATGAAATCATTTGGTGATGTTAATTAATTAAATTCTTTTTTCATTTTAAAATAATAATAATCAAATAATTATCTATCATTTGTTTGATTTTGTAAAAAACTAAAATTAATATTTTTTCGCCATTAACTTGAAGCTTCTAGATCATATTTGAAAACAAATTATAAATAATGTTTTTTTATAAGTTATAGTTAGTTTAAATTCATTTTTTATTTTTCTAGATTTTGTTTTATTCTCAATTTTTAGGTTATTAATTTTTAGATTTTTAATTTAGGTTTCTTTTTGTTTCACAAGTTTATATTATCAAATATTTGATATGGATCTGATCATGGCTTGATTTTATTATTCAAATAAGTTCAATATCATTGATCCAAAAATAATTTTGGATTTCTACAAATAATTTTATGAGCAAGAACAGATAAAATTTGGAAAGGCGTCAAGATCAGACACACACTTTTGCAGGACTGATTGCAGCCAAACCGTGAGGCATTGGGAGAAACGGTTGAAAACCCAGAACCAACATGGACCCATTTAACTTCCTTAAAGATATTTTCCCAAACAAATGGACGATTTGAGAGATAATTGGGTCTCTTTTAGAGGCAAATTTCAGGTGGCGGAAATTAAAAGTGACGCCTAGACTGTTCATTCATTTTATAAATATATGAAAAAGATCAGAGCCAAGGGGATCCAAGAATTGGAGAGGAGCATTTTAATCCTTTCTCTTTTGTATATTATTGCTTTTGTAAACTTTTTATTTCTTTTCTAATGGAGTAATGGATGGCTGGAATCTTTGGGAGGATGGACGACTATTTTTAAAGAAGAATATGGAATTCCAAGTTGCTTAATGGCTTTTGTCCTGTAAGTAAAATGGTTTTATCTTCATATAATATCTTCATATTCTTTCAATAATTGATTATGAATTGATTTAAATATCTTTATTCTTTTTTATCAATACATGGTTAATTATTATTATTTATATATTAATTTTTCCAATCTTTAAGAGTTTATTATCCAAAACAATTCTTCCAGGACTACAATATGGGCATGTTATTTTGAGAAAGAATATGGGAAAGTAATTCATCTTTGGCTTTAGAACTGTGTGGTACTTATTCCATTTCATTATTTCATTATTTTTATATTATGAAAATGTTATAACGGTTGATTTTAGCTTTAGCTTGTCAATCATATGGTGTTTTCATACTGTTAAATGTTATATGTTTCCCATAATTTCTTATTCCATTTTTTATGTGTGATCAATCAATCATTTGATTATTATGGAATTTATTTCTAATGTTAAATGATGGATAATATCAATAACCAGAATCGAGTTTTCTTTCATTCTTAAATATTGATTATCTTAAGATCACACAATTTTTAATTAGTTGTCTTCCTGTTGTTTTTAATTCACTCCAATATCAAATACTTCTTCGAATGTATTCTGGAACTGCTAGTATTGTTTTGTTATAGGTTTCCCTTAACAATAGTACATGCAGGAGCTCATACAACATAGAAAGATAAATACCAGTTTCGTTGATTAGCGACAAGTTATTATGTGTGTTATTTAGTTAAGTTGTTTATGAATGAAACAATGAATATATGGTTCAGCTTTGACTATCTACATGTTCATGTTTCATTAACCTTTTTTTTGCAAGATTCTTTAAATTTATAAAAGTAAAACAATAAATATTTTTATGTGCTTTCTTTATCTGCTTCCTAAAAGAAATCGTTTTTCCATTGATTTTCATAAGTTTCGATTAAAACTTGTATCTTGTAAATCATGTAAATAAACGAGACTTGTATATCTTCTTCTTAAATACAACTACTATAGTTATATTTGAACATATGTACATATATATAGTGTGTTTAGTAATTAGTTAGTTATTTATCTCTTTTATTCGTTTCTTTTAGGATTCTTAGATTGACTAACGGAGCCATTAAACCCGTCAAAACAAGTTACACCAAACAACTTGGGTTATTTAGACAACCTCGGACAAGACTCACTCTTCTAGTTGACAGACGATCAATTTCACCCATCAACAGGTTGCTTCCCATCATCTTTGAATGGGATATGTACCTTGTGGCCGGTGCGGTCCTATATTTGCATTATCAAAGAATTTTTTATTAGTCCTCGGATTAAAAACATAAAAAACATTTCATATTTCAAAATTTACAAAAACATTATAAAAAAAAAAAATGTACTTCTTACCTATGTTCCCCCATTGAGAATCCTTGGGTAGAACCAAGTCTCAGTCACCTCTTATATCCAAACTAGTATAGGCATAATTGTCTACCATCAGTAGCTGAGGCCTCAACCAATCAAATAATACATTGTTGTATTTGACAATACAGCCCGCCATGTGTCGATCCATGAGGTCGCACCATATTTTTATCCTTGGATCCTGTGGGGCCGCTAGGCCCCACTCTACCTGTAAACGCAAGTGAGGAACCCTAATGAGGAAGAAGGACACTAAAATGGATCCATACCCAAATTTATTCAGGTCACCTCTCTTGCATTTTTTTAGTTTTTTCATCATACTGCGAAGAACATTGTTAGGAGAGTTGAATACCCGAGGCTCCATGCACTCCACTGCATACTGGAAGTAACTATAGAGTTCCATGTGAGGATATGCACTCCCCTCCATGCGTGCAATAGTGAACAGGATAGTCCGTAGGAGTAAATATCAGACACCCCTAATGGCAACTTTTCCCTTGTGTCTCTCATCATTGGGATCACAATATCCGTGAACATACTCACTCATTGGAAAAATGCCTCGTCTACCACCTCTCAAAGTCATGTGGGATCCATGATGTGATAACCTAGTCCAAAAATAGATGTCTTCGATATCTAGGGAGAGTGTGTGGACTCCCACATGGAACAACTACTGATCCACATCTTACATGTGGACCAAGTACTCAAGCAACCTCAGTTGGTCCCTCATGCCCTAGATCTTGAAGAATTTCAGGAGCTCGCATTATCGAAGGGCATTAATTGCGCTCAGGTCATTCTCGATGAAGAGATCATCATCCTTGTGTTCTCTCTCCCTCCACTCCAACATTTTGACAGTTTAAAATTTGCATAAGAGACATAGGGAGAAGTCAACACCTTTTTTTCACTTCCTTGGAAATTTTTATTGGTTAAACGCATCTAAAGAATTTTTTGTTTTTTCCCACCATAGGTAAACGTTTATGCATAGTGTGGGACTTCCGCAAGTGCACCAAAGGCCACCTGCGGAAACCTATGGTTTCTACAGGCCCCAATATATGCCACCTGCGGCGACCCCTCTGCGCACCTACCTGTCTAAAAACCGACTCAAACACTATATTGAACTAGTGAAAAAAAAAAATCCATGGAAAAGACAGAGGACGAGGATATTACCTCTTTGGAAGAAGTCATTCGTCGAATAGTTGCATGTATCTCCCGCAATCAACAGAGGAAGTTTGCGGAAAAATGTTTTTTTTGGATGAGTTTTGCTAAAAATGAAAATGAAATGGTAAAAAAGGTTTTCACCTATATTTATTCACTTTTATTCATTTTTACCTAAAACCTAATGTTCTAATAGTATCATGAGTGTTGTATTTTTTCACAGATGAATGATATAGTAGCATGAATGATGGAATTCAGATACTTTTCTTAATTTGTTTTGACATTTGTCACATGTACAAATACTTTTTAGGTTCTTCACGAAAAACCTCGAGCTGAGTCTTTGTTCGTTCTCGCTCTCTTAAATCAATGAGAATGTAACCAAGTATACTTTTGTAGTCTTTTAGTCCTTGTCATGGTAACAAGAAAATCAAAACTCATGGAGTATCCTTTAAGCTCTTTTCACGCTCCATAAAGATGAAAATATTGTCGAGCGGCCTTGTTCTTTTCACGCTCGTAAAAGTATTTGAAGAAAACATTTGATGGGCAATAGTTTATCACTTTTTTGGTCTCATTAAACTAATTTACAAAAAATGAACTAAGAGAGTTCTTTTTAAATGTTTTTCAGACTCTCTAAATATGAGAAACCTATGAGATTTATCTTTTTGGGCTCGCTAAACAAACATCGAAAGACCCATATGGGATGAAACCACTCTTTCTTAGGGTTCGTTAACATACTCTAAGGGACTCGTCCGAAGGATGAGCTTACATAAAAAATCATATGTTATCCTCCTCAATATTATGTAAAAATAAAGAGGCACTTGCCAGAGATGGTGGGGGGAAATTTGGGAAATAAATGTGTCATTATATTTGTGTTAGTGGCAGTAATAGTTTCTCTTGAATATGACACCCCCCTTCATCATTGAACCCAGGTTGGGAAATTCATTTGTCTCTTGTCTGACCTTCTGCAAGTTCATATCTTGGGTCATCTTTGAGTCAATGTTTCCAAGACCATTGTCGTGTCATTCTTACGTTCAAGAGAATTCCAACCTTGCACAAGCCTTCTATCGATTCGACCATCTGTAGTTATCAACTCTTACCGTGTCAACATTCCATGTGTCAGTTTCAAATCATTTTCATACTTTGATCTACACTAAATATGTTACTTATTTTTCATCATTGATGGGGGATAGATCAAGGCCCTCCTATGACGAGTCTTTTCCTGTCGACTTCAAATCATCATCTATGAAAAATAATTAGAAATCATTTAGTACCTTAGATCCTGCATGCCTCAATGGCAGGTTTCTTCGCTTTTGACAGTGGATTCACATAATTGATCCCTGATCGAAATATTTCATTGAGTGTTCGACTTCAGCTCATTTTTTCAAATTCGATGGATTGTACTCAGGTACCTTGGGAGTCATTAACATCAATGGTAATTTCCCTTGAACTTGTTAACAATTTTCATCAATGACTGGTAATCAAGTGGTTTCTACCATGTTCGACTTTAGCACCTGTAATTGCATAGCTAGATTCGTACTTACGGATGACGGGATTGAAGACCCTAGATGCCACAATTTTAGTCCAGGTTGTGATGGAGTATTTATGATTTCTATTGAGGCATAGATCCACTTTGTATGTCTCGTGGCTATGCCTAGTTTTGATTTTTCTAGGGCATAGATCCAGAGTGTATTTCTCGTGGCTATGTAGAATCTTGATGGAATGGATACACAATGTATGATTAGTGGCAATGACTGACATTCATGATTTAAATCATTTGTATTTTGATCAAGAGAATTCCTACCTCAGAAATGGTATAATATTGCGCAGATGCTTGGTTGTTTGCAGGTTCTCGATTGGTGCGCTCCTTGTTCCCGACACACACACGCATATTGCAAAGTATTTTGTCTATCACGAGTTCCAGCCTCATACTTTGGGGGGCATTATGTTACACATTATTTTGGTCACCCTCGTGATGTTCTACATGCTTGTGTTCACGATCTCAAAAGGATCTTTTGCATGATAAAAGTAATTGGTTTCTCTCTCTACAAAACTTGTTTTTAGAAGGATGTTGCAGGCTAAGAGTAATACACAGTGCAGAAATGTTTGATTTCTGCAGATTATTCTTAACCTATCCAGCTGAATTTCCACAAGCTACTCTATAGATAGGGTGCGACGATGTTTTAAGACTAAGAAAAGGTATGAATTTCATGAATATTATAGAAGGGGATCTTCTTGTTAATGTTTATGCCATTATTATAGTTCTTTTCATTTCAATAGATAAGAGCAACATAAGAACAAGATCACTAAGAAATACACATTCACAAGAGACACAACATTTATCCTGGAAAACCCTCTAGGGGAAGAAAACCCAACAAAAACTTCCTTATCATAAATTGCCAATACGATGTCAAGAGATAACTCAAACCAATACAGATAGTCCTCTCCAAAAGATGCACCACTCTTCTCCCTCTCTTCAACTAGTAAGTTGCAGCTTGCCTCTTAGAAATGAGCAAGTGTGTTGTTTTATAAAGTGAGGCGCTAGCCTCTCTCTATATATACAATACTGGCACGTGTGAAGGGTCTTCACTGGCAGGGCCGACCTCTCACTCTGGGTTGGTAAACCCACCTTTAATTTATTTCTGGGTCTCAATAATAACTGTTGGGGCCGACTTCTTATTCTTCCTATTACAATTGTCTATTGACCAATCCACAAAAGGGGATTTGTTCCTAATATAATTACCGACATGGTTAATCCACAATGGGGGTTAATCCTATGAATAAAATAACAATAATAATAAGAATACTCTTTGTAGTTACATTATTTCAACACTCCCCCTTAACAAGAAGGGTATTCTTCAATAGAATTAGGCGAGAGAGGTCTGCATCATCAGTGGCATTAGGAGGACAATATCGTCAATATCATCTTGGAACATTGGCTGACAAATTTACGAGTCATCGAAAGTTTTCTTCATCGGCAACATCATCATTCTCGAAAGAATGCCATCATCATCTGCATCAATATGTATTAGTAAAAATGATACCTCATCACGGCACTAGGCTGACACATCATAGTACTACACTGGCTCAATGTCACAGCTCATAAGTTGGTAGCTTAGTGTCAGTCACATCTTGCTTTATGTCTAACAACTAGGTCAGAAGCAAGGTATACATCATCTTGCTTTACATCTAACAACGAGGTCAGAAGCAAGGAATCATCTTGCTTTACATCTAACAACTAGGTTAGAAGCAAGGAACACATCATCATCTTGCTTTACATATAACAACAATATTAGAAGCAAGGAATCATCTTGCTTTATGTATAACAACTAGGCCATAAGCAAGGAATACACACATCGTCTTGCTTTACGTCTAACAGTGAGGTCAAAAGCAATGACTCATCTTGCTTTACATCTAACAGGGAGGTCAGAGGCAAGGAATACATACAGTGTCTTTCTTTACGTCTAACAGCGAGGTCAGAAGCAATGAATCATCTTGCTTTACACCTAACAGTGAGGTCAGAAGCAAGGAACAAACAACGTCTTGATTTATGTCTAACAGTGAGGTCAGAAGCAATGGCTCATCTTGCTTTACGTCTAACAACAAGGTCATAAGAAAGGAACACACAACGTCTTTCTTCACCTCTAACAACGAGGTCAGAAGAAATGACTCATCTTTCTCTACGTCTAACAGCGAGGTCAGAAGCAAGGAACACACAATCTCTTTATTTACGTCTAACATCGAGGTCAGAAGCAATGACTCATCTTGCTTTACGTCTAACAGTGAGGTCAGAAGCAAGGAATACATATATACTCCCCCTTTCAGGGAGGGTCGTTTTGAACTATACCAAGCTTATCTCGAAAGTGTTCAAACTTTACACGAGATAGAGGTTTGGTCAACACATCAGCAACCTGTTCATTCATGCTAATGTACTGGAGCTTCAAGGCTCCTCTTTATACCATGTCGGGGATGAAATGATAGCGGATATCTATGTGCTTCAACCTGTCATGGAATACAACATTCTCTGTCATCTTTATGCAGCTCTGGTTGTCACATAGAATCACGGTTTCTCTCATCTCTAAGTCAAATAGGATAGTCAGCAACTTTCGAAGCCATATAGCTTCGCATCTAGTAGAACATGCAGAAATGTACTATGCTTCCATTGTGATGAGAGAAATAGGGGATTGCTTCCTACTCTGCCACGAGATCATGGCTGATCCAAAACTGAAACAACATATGGAAGTGCTTTTTCTGTCAGCAATGCTTCCTGCCCAATCTACATTAGTGTATCCACTCAATGTGAAGTCATGATCTCCATCATAGCTGAGACCATAATCTATTGTACCTTTAAGGTACCACATCACATGTTTTTCAGCCACTAGGTGAACATGTCTAGGCTCTACCAGAAACTGACTCAAGGTGTTCACTGCAAAACAAATATCTGGTCTAGTGTTCATCAGGTACATCAGTGATCCAATAATCTGTCTGTACAGTGTGGCATCAATCAAATCTGATGAAGTATCGACCAACATCTTAAGCTTCGTTTCCATGGGTGTATTGATGGACTTACATTCTAACATGTTGAATCTCTTTAAGATTTCGACTATGTACTTCCCTTGAATAACGAAGATCCTTTTTGGACTTTTCCATACCTCAACACCTAAGAAGTAATGAATTAGGCCAAGGTCTTTCATTTCAAATTCTACGGCAAGTCTCTGTTTACATTCAACGATGAGCTTTTCTTCTCCAGTTAAGAATAAGTCAACCACATACAGCAGTAGGATTACTGGTTCATTATCCATAATTTTGAAGTAGAGATTTGAGTCTGCTTTACTCTTGGTAAAGCCAAAGCTTGTCAAGAAACTGTCTATACAGCCATACCAAGCTCTGGGAGCTTGCTTCAATCCGTATGAGTCTTTCTTCAATCTGCAGACATGAGACTTCCTGTCTTCAACCTCAAATCCTTGGGGTTTCTCTATATACACTTCCTCTTTGATGACACTGTTTAGGAAAGTTGTCTTCACATCCATCTAGTGCATCTTCCACTTCATCTTAGCTGCAAGAGCTATGATGGTCCTGATCAAAGTGTATCTGGCTACAAGAGAGAATGTCTCTTCATAGTCAATGCCTTCCTGCTGGGAAAATCCACGAGTGACAAATTTTTCTTTATACTTCTCAATACTTCCATTAGCAGCATGTTTTATTTTGAAGAGCCATCTGTAGGATACCCCATCTTTATGCTTTGATCTAGGAACTATTTCCCATACTTCGTTCTTCATTATGGATTGGTATTCCTCTTTCATGGTATCTTCCCATTCCTTCTTTTGAATGGCTTCTTCAAAGCAGGTAGGTTCTTCATCAAGTAGATTGCACATCAAATCCATGTAACTAGAGAATGGCTTTGGTCTTTTCACCTGTCTCGTGGTTCCTTCTGGAACACCATACTTCTCTCCATCTTGAATGAACTCTCTTGCCCAAGCAAGATTTCTTTTATGGGATAATTTCATTTGAGGAGGTTCTTGAACTTCTGATATATCATGGTCTTCAGGAGTCTCCTCATCAGGGGAAGTTACGACATCCCTTCCTGGTTCTACAGCTCTGGGAACTTCCCTCATGGATTCTGCAATCCTAGGATTTACAGGTTCCTCTTCATATACTTCTTCAAGCTGGCATATTCTTGATTTCTTAAGTGTTTCTTCTTCATCAAAGGTCACGTCCCTGCTGATTTCAATGTGTCGGTGACCAAGAATGTAGATTATGAAGGCCTTGGAGATCTCACAGTATCCCACAAATATTGCCTTCTTTACTGAAGGGTCCAACTTGTTTCTCTTTTTTTTAGTTATATGAATAAACAATGGATAGACAAATATTTTGAGATGGCTTACCTCTGGATTTTTTTCGGTGAACATCTCTTCCGGTGTCTTGAGACCAAGTGCACTATGGGATAATCAGTTCTCCACATAAACAACTTCCATTGCTTCTTCTTCCCATAAGCACATAGGAAGATCTTGATCATGGATCATAGACTTCATAGCTTCCAGTATGGTTCTGTTCTTCCATTCAACTACACTATTTTGTTGTGGATCTTGATCCCAACATCTTTGCAGAAGTTCATGAACTCTTTTGAGGTATATTCTCTAACCTGAGTATCTCAATCTTCCTTACAGAAGGGTTCTCTTATCAAGGCTTTGAATTCCTTGATCTTGCTGAACACTTCAAATATATCCAGGTCTTTTACAAGAATAATCATTAATGAACGATACATAGTATGCATACCCATTAATGGAGGATGATGGCATTGGGCCACATACATCTGAATGAATGAGTTCCAGGACTCCTTCTGCCTTGATGTCCCTCGTCAGAAACGGGTTCTTGATGTTCTTCCCTTGTGCAGATCCATTGCATACGCCTTCATGGTCACCTTTGAGTTCTGATAAACCTGTGACCACTTTTCATATGTATGGTAGCACCTTGTAGTTGAAGTGAGCTAATCTTCTAGAGTTCACATGGATTCTTCAATAGCGTGGGTCATGGTAGCTTCTAAGTGACCCTATAGCTTATGAAAGTCACCTTCTTCTCTTCCAATGATGATTGCTTCATTTACGGCCTCTCCCTTAGCATGTTTCCTTCTACAACCTTCGTTGTAGCTTTCTCATGTGACCTGGAGCAAGGTCAACAAAACAGCGAGCAAGAATAATATCCTTCTTGATAACATAAAGCAATAGCATGAACAATCATCATAGTAGCTCCTTTAGAGCTATCACTTATAATTTATCTGAAGCAAAGATTAAAGGTAAGGAATATAATATGAAATGAGGTCAACACTCTCATAGTGTTGTGACCAAGCAGTCTTCCATGGCAACCTGGAACTAACACATGAGGTTTCTCCTAGAGGAGTTGTTAGTTGTATCAGGCAAAGAATATACCTCTATATGCTCACATGCTATTAGGTATAATACTTTACTAGGACTTCTATCTCAACTATAGTCATCAACTTGTCATGTGTACCTTTGAATCTTGATTAATCAAACCTGGAGCCTTGTCCTCAAGAATGAGTGTTTTATTTTCTTCCAGGTCTCCTCCACTTAAGATGACAAGTGCTTTCTTCAACCTTTCTTCTGTACTAAGACAATACGCTATCTTGACAAAAGGTTATGTTAGAGGATAATCTCTATGATTAAATTTCAATCCTTCTAATAATTTGATCATAGCTTTAACATGCAACACTGATTAAGATAATAACATGAAAAATAGATGTATATCAGAACAATCACACCTGGGTTGCATCATTCCTCTGAATGTGTTGGATCTTGAGATCCTTCTGGATCTATGGAAAGAGATCCTTTCTCCTGCAAATACTCTTTAGGGTTTAACCATTAAACATATGTAAGTACATACCTTTGATAGCATTTGCAGGTAGTGGCTCCATCTGGTAGCAGCGGTAATCATTGCCAACTCTTGAGAAAATTTCAAGGGTGATTGCAACTGGTTCTACGGTTGCAACTGCAACTGGTACTCTAACTGCAGCTAGTTCTGACACTAAAACTGTAACTACAACTGCAACTGAGGGTTTTATGAGGAAACCCTAATTTTTCAAACTTCAAATTTTAAAATTCTGATCGAGAGGATAGATGTGCTAAGCTGAGGCAAGTTAGTTGGTGCAGTCGGAATTTCAAAAATCCAACTTTTACCCCCTCAAACTTGATCTGCAGATTTCTGGACTAGTGCTTCTAGTTTTCTGGTACTTTTAGTACTCTGGTACTTCTGGTACTTCTGGTACTTTGGTTTTCTGGTACTTTGTAAAACTAGGGTTTCACTTTTCGAGAGATCTAGCTACTGAAAAGGTGCGCTTAAGGTGCCAAAATGATCCTTGGGGGAGGGCACAACTTTTTAGGTGGTTTTGGAGCTGAAAAGATTCACTTTTGAAAAACCCTAATTTGCAGGTACTGCAACAGTGACATTTTTCTCTTGCGAAATATGTTTCCTTCAGGTTGGCTCTGATACTATGCTAATGTTTATTCCATTATTATAATTCTTTGCATTTCAATAGATAAGAGAAACATAAGAACAAGATCACGGAGAAATACGCATTCACAAGAGACATAACATTTATCCTAGGAAACCTGAAACCCTCTAGGGGAAGAAAACCCAACAAAAACCTCCTTATCATAAATTGCCAATACAATGTCAAGAGATAACTCAAACCAATACAGATAGTCCTTTCCAAAATATGTGCTATTCTTCTCCCTCTCTCCAACTAGTAAGTTGCAACTTACCTCTTAGAAATGAGCAAGTGTGTTTTTTTATAAAGTGAGGTGCTAGCCTCTCTATATATACAATACTGACATGTGTGAAGGGTCTGGGTGGGTAAACCCACCTTTAATTTATTTCTAGGTCTCAATAATAACTGTTGGGGTCGACTTCTTATTCTGCCTATTACAATTGTATGTTGACCAATCCGCAAAATGGGATTTGGTCCTAATACAATTACTGACATGCTTAATCTACAATGAGGATTAATCCTATGAATAAAATAACAATAATAATAAAAATACTCTTTGTAGTTACATTATTTCAACACTTCTAGAATATGAGGTGGCATATGTATGGTTGGGATCCTACTAGATTCTCTAATTTGGTGGGATCATCCTAATCTTTTTAACCATCTCTCCTTCTCCTATATAATGATGGATTTCTTATGGAAAAGGTTAAGAAAGAAACAATCAATATTGAGTAAGGAATTTATGAAGGAATGGGCTGAAGATTGTGTGAGGAACTCTTTTTCAATTGATTATTGAGATCTCCATTGTTTCATCAAGCTATTGTGGGTCATCTTCATGCAAGTTTGAAGCAAGTGTGTGTTGGAGGAAAGGGCCACTAAAAGGGAACCTTGCAACATCAAGGCGGTTCGGTTGTATATTCCACTTTTACATTATATAATACGGTGGCATGTTTCTTTCCCATAAAATCATTCTTATTTTATTACGTGACTCCTTGATCACATGTATAGGGTTTCATTTAACATACTATTGTTTCTTTCACCTTGGTTGGTTTATGTTCCATCGCAGGATCAATAGCACAAGAGGACCCGAGTGAAGCAGGGACAACAAAGACATAAGGAAGCAATATTCAAAGGTATGTCACTCATCTCTTCTTTGATAGAAAATTCAATTATTAAACATAGGGAAAACACCATGTCCTATCTCGTTTTGTTCTAGATCTAGGTGGATCTACGGAGATCAGTTTATGTCCACATTCATCGATTTATCCAATAACATTTATTTCCAAGTATACTTAGACTTTAATAATTAATTATTTTGGGGGATATTACAAAAGGATGCCCTTAACAACAATCCCAATGATTTAGAAGAGAATCACAATGAAACAATTGTAAAAGACTCTCAGTCACCTAGATACGTTCTCAGCTAATTAGAGCCAATAAAATACTTGAAAATCCATCGTTAAACTTCATAGAACCTTGAACCTTAGATCCAAACATAGTAGTCAAAAAATAAGATAAAATCCTTTAAACCACCGAAGAAAAATTATGTATAGTCCATCGAATAATGGTGATCAAAAAAAGTATATCCCAATATCCCTAATCATTCTAGCATCAATCGCAACAAAACTCCACCCAATATGAATTTCATGTGATATATGAAATTTGTAATAAACTTTTATGTAGGTTGTAGACGTCAGGATCTCCATTACCTAGTATGTGCGTAGTAGCATTGGAAGACTCAAACAAAACTTTCTCAATTTTGGTTACACTCTCTCTTTAAGCTTACATTGGCGTAACCACTAAACCACCTCCATTTTTGAGGGACTCGGATAGTGAGTCTGAAGGATAAATGTTTCCAAGAAATTTGAGCTAAGTGTAATTATTGGTTCATATGATTTCTCCCTTGAAGGTGGTAAAATCATTGATGGAAATTACTACCGTAAGAAATAGACAGGCCTTGAGCCTTGAGTTTGAATTAATATTCCGCTGGATACGAGAGTGGAAATACTCAAGCCCATGTGAACTGGGTTATGTGGTAACTCTTGGATGGCGCAGGTGTATGAATACTCTGAGCACATTTAATTGTAAACCATTAAAAATAGTAGAGCTGGAAGGACCACTCTGTGTGGAGGCCAACTCGTTGTCATCATTTTCCAATTTATTTAATACTTGTATGTGGTGATAAATTGTGAAGCAAGAAATGCAGAGAGAAAGAATAGAACAAAAAACAATATATTAGAATATATGAAGAAGAGTTCAATGAGAAGTTCAGAAGTAGTAAGTCTGAAGAAGTGATATGCAATGGGAGATGGATCAGCTAAATAGGCTCTAGCAAATCAAGAATAGAAAGTACAGTTGGCAGTGTACAATCAGCCTATTGAGGTTACATTATATTTAACACTCCCTCTTAAACTCAACAGTTACAAACATCAACACTGATTATGCCTAAGTGTTGTCTTTGAAAATCAAAAATCGATTTTCCTAGTGTCTTTGTAAAGATATCAGCAAGTTGATCTCGAGAACCTCATAATTGTAGTGCAATATCACCATTATTGACTAGCTCGCGTATGAAATGAAAATGGGTGTCAATATGTTTGCTTTTCTTATGAAACACATGATTTTTTTATAAAGCAATTGTTGAAGTATTGTCACAGAAAATAGGAGTTGGATCCTTTTCTGTATGTGACATATCTTTCAATATTATTCTTAGCCACACAGTTTGACAAGAAGCTGAGGTAGAAGCTACATACTCTTCCTCTACAGAAGATATTGAAACAATTGGTTGCTTCTTTGATGCCCATGAGATCAGGTTCGTGCCCAGTTGAAAAACATGTCTATATGTGCTTTTCCTGTCATCTAGGTTGCCTGCAAAATCACTCTCTGTGTAACCAGAAAGTTGATTACTATCAGATTTAGTGTACCATAAGCCGAAATTGAGAGTTCCTGCAACATATCTCAGAATTCGTTTCGCCATTTTCCAATGAGAATCTTTGGGGGATTCCATGAATCTGGAAACAAGGTTGGCTGCATACATAATGTCAGGCCTAGTTGCTATAAGATACAACAAGTTGCCTACTAAGATTTTGTATAGGGTAGAGTCCACTGTAGGACCTTCATCATTCCTGCTCAATTTTGTGCATAGGGGTATAGGGGTTTCTATTGGATTGCATCCTTCCATGCGAAATATTTTGAGGATGTCTGTTGCATACTTTTACTGACAGACAAAAATGCCTTTGGCTGATTGATGAACCTCAATCCCTAAAAAATATTTCATTATGCCAAGATTTGTCATCTCAAACTCAGATTGCATGGCATGTATAAAATTTGTTAACTCAATATTTCTCGTATAGATCATGTCATCAACATATAAACATACAATCAAAATTTTACCGTGGTGATCTGTTTTGGTGTAAAGAGTTGGCTCATTTTGGTTTCTGCTGAAACCACTTTTGATTAGATAAGTGTCAATTCTGTTGTACCAAGCTCTTGGAGCTTTCTTTAAGCCATACAAGGCTTTCTTCAACCGATATACTTTGGCTGGGTGCTCTTGGACTTCAAATCCAGGTGGCTGATCGACATAAATTTCTTCTTCTAAGAAACCATTCAGGAATGCTGACTTGACATCCATCTGGTATACTTGCCATTTGTGTTGTGCTGCTATCCCCAATAGAGTCCTTACAATGTCTAATCTTGTTACTGGAGAAAAAGTTTCACCATAATCAGTACCTGGTTGTTGTGAGAATCCTTTGGAAACAAGTCTTTCCTTGTGTTTTTCGATCTGCCCTTTTTCATTGAGTTTAGTTTTGTAAACCCACTTGACACCAATACTCTTCTTCTGACTTGGAAAATAAACAAGATCCCATGTCTTGTTCTTCTCAATGGAGTCAATTTCTTGGTTCATGGCTTGAACCCAATGTGGCTCCTTAACTTCTTCCTTAACGTATGTGGGCTGACATGACATTAAAGCAAAAAGGTTGTGTTGTTCAAAGTCATCCAATTGATGATGGATTTCTCTCAAACTTCGAGTTCTCTGATTTTGTGGTTCAAAGAATGATTCTTTGTTGGAAGTTGAGTTATCCTGAGAATTTTTAGGTTGTCTTTGTAGCTGCAATCTTGGAAGAATAGTTTGAGGTACTTGTTGTCCTGAATTTTCTGCATTTTCAGAACTTGGCAGCAATGGATTTTAACTGTCCATCTGTTGATTTTCTGAATCATTCCAGAATTGATTTTCCAGAAATTTTACATCTCTGTTGAGAATTAGTTTCTTGGTGATTGGATTATAAAGCCTGTAAGCTTTAGATGTTTCACTATATCCAGTGAAAATACATTTCTCACTTTTGTCATCAAGTTTCTTCCTTAATTTGGAAGGTATGTGAGCATATGCTATGCATCCAAATGTCCTTAGATGTGCAAGATTGAGCTTTGTCCCACTCCATGCTTATTGAGGAACTTTCATCTTTAGACTTGTGGTTGGAGATATATTCAAGAGATAAACTGAGCATGCTACTACTTCAGCCCAAAACCTATTTGACAAACTTTTCTCTTTGAGAAGTGTTCTTGCCATATTCATTATTGTCGGATTTTTCCTTTCAGCCACTCCATTATGTTGTGGAGTATATTTGGTTGTTGTTTGCATGATAATGCCTTGTGATTTGCAGAAATTTGCAAATTATTTGGAGTTATATTCTCCTCCTCCATCTGACCTGAGTGCTTTGATATATTTGTCGCTCTTTTTTCAGCTTCTGCCTTGAATTCTTTGAATTTTGCAAAAGTTTCAGACTTGTGTCTGAGAAAATAGATCCATATTTTTCTGTTGAAATCATCAATAAACGTTAGAAAGTAAAAGCTACCACCTATTGACTCTGTTTGCATTGGTCCACACAGGTCAGTGTGAACAAGTTCAAGATGTTGTTTGGCTTGATTTGATGACTGTGGAAAACTAGTTCTCTTATGTTTTCCAAGTATGTAAGACTCACATGGGGGAATTTTCTCTTTAAAGATGGGAAGACCTTTGACCATGGAGTTTTTATGAAGAAGACTTAGACTATGAAATGGTAGATGTCCAAATATTGTATGCCAAACCATAGTTTCATTAAGGGTTGATGCACTTTGTGCATATGGTTGAATCAGACTTGCAGTTCTGAGGGTAAGGGGAAGCATCCTATTTTGATTCATTTGGATTTCAGAAATCAACATTCTGCTTGGGATTTTGTCATATATCTTACAAGATGATCCCTCAAAAAGTACTTTATATCCATGTTCAATGAACTGTCCTACACGTAGAAAATTATGTTTCAGATTTGGAACATGATAGACATTGTTTATGTCTTTCTTTACATTCTGTTTTGTAAGAATAGGAATAGTTCCTTTTCCTTGAACTTTGACTAAATAATCATTTCCAAGTGTAATATCAGATGAGATTGAAGAATCAATGCATGAAAGTAAATCTTTGTTACTTGTCATGTGACTGCTGCATCCATTATCCAACAACCAAAGATCTTTAGGTTGTTGTTCAGTCTTGTGGCATGAAAGAAACATACCTCTTGAGTTTTCTCCTGTGTGATTTGACACATGTGCTATGCCTGAGAGCTGATCTGCTTGCTTCTTCCTGCATTAATATTCATAGTGCCCATACTTGTTGCAGTAATAGCACTGTATGCTTGATTTCTCATTTGATGTTCTCCCTCTGCCTCTTTGAGGCTGGAAATTCTGATGTTGATTTTGTTGTTGTTGCCTTTGACCTTGGAAATTTCGATTCGGATACTGTTGTCTGTTACCTCCACTGGAGTGAGGGTTACTTTGATTGCTCCCTCTTCCTTGGTGACCTCTTATTCTTCCTCTGCCTCTCCCTCTCCTGAAGGAGAATTGAATTTTGAAAGCATTGGAGATTGACTCATCTATGAGATGCAGTCTGGTCTCATGTGTCACTAGAGAACCAATTAGTTTATCTGTTGAAAAAATTGACAGATCCTTGGATTCAAGGACTGTTGTTACAACCATTTCAAATTTCTTTGGTAAACTTCTGAGGATTTTCTCAACAATTTGTTGATCATTGATGGTTTCACCAGTCAGTCTGATCTGGTTCACGATGCCCATGACTTTGGTCATGAATTGATCCACATTTTCGGACTCTGTCATCCTTAGAGTCTCGAATTGCATCCTCAAGGTCTACAATTTAACTATTTTGACCCTGTCATTTCCTTGGTAGGAAGATTTAAGGATGTCCCAGGCCTATTTTGAAGTACCAGCGCCTCTGATTTTTGAAAAAATCGAGTCATCCACAGAATTTTGAATCCAAAACTTAGCTTTATTTTCTCTGTTTCTTTGCGTTGCCTGAGCAATTTTCTGTTGATTTTTCATGGAAGATAGGTCTGCTGGATCTGGTTCCACATATCCATGATCCACTGGATCCCAACACTCTTGTGCTTACAAGAAGGATTTCATCCGAAGAGACCAGAACTCATAGTTCTTTCCAAGAAGAATCGGACCCTGAGTTGGTCATAAATTGCTAGACGACGCCATATTTAAAAAAAAAAAAAAATTGAACAAAACAAAAAGAAAAATTCTTACTTACTTGTCTCCTGCGTGTAATTTGCAGTGACTTCAGAACTCTATGTTTAATATTTCTCAAGTTTTTGGCTTCGCGATTCTGACGTCGGGACTTCGTTATATGAGTCCTCCGATCTCTTGTCTCGCCAACCTCCGATCGCCGAAACGCCAATTTGTCGATGGACGATGAGCTTATCGACCTTGAATTGGCCCTTAGTCTCTATTCTATGTGATCACGTGCCTTAATGTTAAAGCTCTATGGGCTTTTCCAGTTCTTTGTCGTTCAATTTTCCAAAATGCAAAATTTTCCTTTGGACAAATCAACGATCCAGATCTGCTGATGATCTGACAGTATAGATCTTATGACAAGAACTCATAAGACCGCAGTCAAACCTCTTATCAGGATTCGGGGTTTCGAAGGTCAAAATGCATTGGACCTCTTGTCCACAGAATCCCCGATTTCCCGATTCTCGATTTCACGATGGATGACCTTTCCTTTTGGAAAATTTCTCGATTTCTTTGATCGTCGCCACGCGTCCTCCTATATTGGACGGTCCTGAATTCTCCTCGCGAATTTGTGATTTGATCTGTTTCGAACGTCTCGTCTCTAGGATCTGCGAAATGTCAAACCCCGGTGTGCCGATTGGGTCTCCCGATCTCGCCCACATGTCTCCTCAAAATGGACGGCTCCGATCGTTTACAGGGTTTTCACCATAAAGAAACCCGATGCCTTGTCCTTAGGATTCACGATTTACGGAATCTCGATGCGTCGATGGACTCTCCCCGTTCGGGACTTTTCCGAATCCCTCGAATTTATGCCACGCGTCCCCTCAAGATGGATGGTCCTCGTCGTTTCGCGATTTCACGACTTACAACTCCAAATTCTCTGTCAACTTGAAACCCCGATCGCCGATATGCCGATGGTTTCTTCGATATCCGCCACATGTCCAAACAAATGGATGGTTGTGATATTATCACTATTTTTTGAATTGCGATTTCATGACTTTCGCCATGGAGTGTCTTTCGTCAACAAGACCTCTGATATCCTGAATTTCGAAATGCCGATGGAGTGATGGATTGGATCTGCTGCCACCTGTCCTCTGAGATGGACAACTCGCAGTCCTCTCAAGATTTCATGATACGTGGTGTCGCGATTTCGCGTATCGGGGTTTTGTAGAGAAGTCCTTCGCTCATCCAACTCCAGATCCCCGATTTTGCGATGGGAAAAAAAAATCAACGGCTCACGATATTTCGTGATCCAACGGTCCAGAATGACTCGTGATTTCGTGATTTGTGAATTCTCACGGCAGTCTTGTGACCTTTACACCTTGCGAGTCAGTGAAATGCCGAGATCTCACCACGTGTCTCTCGATGCACGGTCCAGATGATGTCAGGATTTTGCGACTTCACAAGACAAAATTTCTCCTGTGCACTCCAAAGGACTAAACCTCGTGCACCTTCTCACTGATCCAACGGTTGTCGGTCCTTTGCGCAAGATCTAATGACTAGAATTCTTTCATCTTTTCTGCGGTTTCTTCGTCCCTTATGAACTGGTTTCCCACTCTGGATCCATTCGCAGAATGAATATTATGGCCTCAATGGATGTTCTTTGTGCGTTAGACGTGATCTTTGCTGCATTTGATGGAATTTTCTCTTGCGGAAGAAAAAATTTGTGAATCTTTCAAATATTTGAAAGAATTTCACGAGTTCTTCATTCTCTGCTGCAATCTTTGACAGATTTGAGCGATTTCCGAGAATCTTTAAACGATTTTGCCTTCTGCAGGAATCTTTAGCAAATTTGAACGAATTCTTTGAATTCTTCAAGAGTTCCCACCTCCTGCAGGTCTTCTTCGTAAATCTTTGATGATTCTTGAAAATTGTTCAAGAATCTTTAAAGTTTCATCTTTTGCACTCTCTTCTGCCTCGATATTTCGAGCATTGTATGCTCTTCTTTGACGCGTGTGCTTCTTACGCTGATATTTGAGCCTAGGACGATTTGCTTCCTCGTGGAAGTTTCCTTCGAGGATCTTTCGAGAGTATGACAGATAGCTCTCCAAGCCTTCTGAAAAGTCTGTGTCGAATTGCTCTCAAGATCCATGTAAGCTCTGTGTTATTTGAGGATCGTGTTTCTCTCCAGCCTGTGTGAAGAGGCTTACTACTGTAGTTCTGATACCATGATAAATTGTGAAGAAAGAAATGCAGAGAGAAAGAATAGAACATAAAACAGTATATTAGAATATATGAAGAAGAGTACAATGAGAAGTTCAGAAGTAGTAAGTCTGAAGAAGTGATATGCAATGGGATATGACTGAGCTAAATAGGCTCTAGAAAATAAGAATAGAAAGTACAGCTGTCCAGAACAACTGCCAGTGTACAATTAGCCTGTTGAGGTTACATTATATTTAACATGTGGAGGTATTAAAATTTGTGTGCGTTACTTCACCCAAAAAGGGGTTACGAAGATGATAAAAAACTTCCTTGCATTAGTTTATAATTGTGTATGGTAATCTATGACAGGATTGGATTGCATCTCTTACTCGATGTTAATATCCTATGAATTTTGTAATATGAAATACTAGCGAAATCCCTTAACCTAGTATTTGCGTAGTAGTGTTTGAATCCCGAAAAAAAACTTTCTCAATTTTGGTTACAGTCTCTCTTTAAGCTTCCATTGGTGTAACCACTAAACCACCTCCAGTTTTGAGGGACTCAAATAATGAGTGAGAAGGATAAACTGTTCCAAGATATTTGAGCTAAGTGTAATTATTGGTTCATATGATTTCTCCGTTGAAGGTGGTAAAATCATTGATGGAAAGTACTATCGTAAGAAACATACAGGCCTTCATCCTTGCATTTGAAGTAATATTCCGCTGGATATGAGAGTGGAAATACTCAGGCCCATGTGAAGTGTGTTACGTGGTAACTCTTGAATGGTGCAGGTGTATGAATAGTCTGAGCACATTTAATTGTAAACCATGCGAAATAGTAGATCTAGAAGGACCACTTTGTCATGATTCCAACTCATTGTCATCATTTCCCAGTTTATTTAATACTTGTATGTGGAGGTATTAAAATTTGTCTTTGTTACTTCACCCGAAAAGGGGTTATGAAGATGATAAAGAACTCCATTGCATTAGTTTATAATTTTGTATGGTACTCTATGACAAGACTAGATTTCATCCCTTACTCGACGTTAAGATCCTAGGACTTTTGTAATATGAAATACTAGCAAAATCGTTACCACACATAAATGATGTGCAAAGTTTGTTTCTCTATAGTATTACAAGTTGTTAAAATAGTTTTGTTTTAAAAGTTCCTAACTATGATATACTACTTTAAATATATACTACTTTAAAGTGGTTTCCATCTCTAAACTTTGTATGTTGTAATTAATAAAAAGAAAGATATATATGCTAAAAATATATATATAAGAATAATATAATAACAATTAATAACCTATATATATATATATGAATATGAATATATATATATATATAGTTCAATAGTGACTAAGGTAGGGAGAATATTACATGAACCGATAATAAAGTAGGTATTTTAATTGATATAAGGAATATTTCTGTTTATTAGCTAATTTTGTTTATTGGTGAAATTATTTGAGGTGTTACATAAAAAAATTGTCGTAAAATTGAGCAATTAATAACCTATGGTAGTTGTATTACATATGGGTATGAGAGAACGTGTTGGAAACACTAGACCTTATGGGCTTGGACATAAATTCTAAACAAAATTATGTTTACTTAATTACTAAAAAAAGTGAATATTGTGTTGTCAAAGTGATAGGATAATTATCCAACTTTATAAATATGTCAACCCAAATCAGAGAATAAATTAACCATGAAAGAAATGTCAACCAACAAAATCTTGAACATAAAAGTGAGAGTAGTTCAACCTCGTATGTGATGGAAACTATGAGAAGTCTCATAGTGGAACTTTAGAATTTTAAGGATGATAATGAAAATATTAAGAGAACACATGAAGAAAATCAATAACTAAATGAGTATTATTGTGGAATATATCCGAGAAAAGTAAATAAAAAAAATTGATTCGAACAAAGGAAATAGTAAATTACCCTCTGAAAATTCAAGTAGGGAATCTAAGTCAGATGATATATCCTCAACTAATACTAAACCAAGAATAGAATCACAAAAATCCTCTAGTAAGAAAAGGAAACAATTAGATCACTTGGAAGGTGAATTCAAAAAGATAGAACCATCCACACTTTATGGAGAATAAAAAACAGGAGAAGAAATTGAAGCTTGGCTACTAGACATCAAAAAACAATTTCATATTTACAATTATTTTAGTAATATGAAGGTTAGAATGACTATTTATAATCTAAAATGGAAGGCTAGTATTTGATGGAAATATTTGAAACTAGCTAAGGGATTGAAAGAGAAAAGAATGGAGTGGTCATAATTCAAGAAGTATTTAAGAAACTATATTTATCAAAAGGATATTATGAAAGAAATACCAAGGAATTTTATGAATTGTGATTAGGACAAAAGTCCATGGATGATATACTTAAAAAAGAATAGATATATTATGATTTGTGCCTTATAATAAGGAAGATAAAGTAAAAATTAGGAGATTCTTAAGATGTCTACCACAACCTTATAAGGACATAATTTAATTTGACAACCCTATGTCATTGAATGAGGTGTTTAGGAAATCTAGAATGTGCTATGAACATTATAAAAAAATATCTAAATCTCCTAAGGCATGGAAAGGTAGGAAGCAAGATAAAATTAATCAACAAAATAATTGTTTCAAACCATGTCCTTACTGTAACATGACTAAAGGATTCCCAAAATAATGACTATCCATCTAGCACACATCATGCTCAAGGAGGGAATAAACTAGTTAATTTGGGTTTCATGAAGATAACAGATAGTCCCAGAGAACCACTAAAATGTTGGGAGTGTGTAGAGACCCATTTGAAAACAAATTGTCCATGCTTAAACCCAACAAGTAGAAATTTAGTTCACAATCTGCAGGAAGCCACCATAGTTGGAGATATTGGGAAACAAATACAAAAAAATAATGTTTCTCTAGAAGGGAGACAAACAAGTCACCAATCAACTATAGTGGGAATTGAAGGTAAGATACAAAATAAACAAATATCCATACTGATAGATCCATAGGAAATTTTGGGCTATATAACTCCATCATTAGTAGAGAATTGTAAGATGGAAAAACTGAAACACCCTAAATCTTGGTTAGTGAAATTAGCCACTTGCACAAAAAGTAAAATATCATAGTATATTTCTAAGTGTAATATAGGAATAAATGAACATAGTATTTTGGTTAACTTATATATGTTACCCTTAGGATCATATGCCATTCTTATTGGTATGGATTGGTTGGAATCACACAAGGTTTTACCAAAATCTTACAAAGAGTCATTTGTATATCAATACGAAGATGGTGTAAACAAAACAACACAAGGACTAAGAAAACCAATTTCAGTAAGACATATATCAACTATGTAGCTTAAAAAGTGCATAAGGAATGGATGTCAACTATATGCAATATAGGTGATGAATATAAAAAATGATGATGTCAATCCAAATATGGAGCACTATGTAGTTTTAAGATATTTTAAAGATGTTTTTGCTGATGAAATACCCAAGTAACCTCCTAGAAGGGAAATAGATTTTTCTATTGACTTAATACCAGGATTTTCCCATGTGTCAAAAGCACCCTACAAAATGAGTATTCTTGAGCTAACAAAGATAAAAATATAGATACAGGAATTATTAGATAAAGAATACAATAGACCTAGTGTGTCACCATGGGGAGGACCAATTTATTTGTAAAAAAGAACGACAAAACATTTCGATTATGTATTTATTATTGACAACTAAATAAAATGACAATAAAAAATAAGTAGCATCTACCAAGAATTAATGACTTATTTGACCAAGTGGGAGGAGAAAAAATATTTTATAAGATTGATCTAAGATATGGTTACCATCAAATAAGAATTAAGGATGAGCATATTAATAAAAAAAAAATTTCGAATGCAATCTTGACACTTTGAATTTGTGGTGATTTCGTTTGGACTCAAACGCACCAAAAAATTTCATTTTCTTAATGAAAAATGTATTTAGTGAGTATATAGATAAGTTCGTTTTGATATTTATTGATGATATTTTGATCTTTTCAGGAACCGAAGAAGAACATGAAGAACACCTAATAATAGTACTACAAACATTATGAGAACATCAACTTTACACCAAATTTAGTAAGTGTGACTTCTATCAAAAGAAGATACAATACTTGGGACATATTATTTATGATGATGGGATAGATGTAGATCCAGAAAAGATAAAAGAAATTGTAGAATGGTCGAGGCCTAGGAACGTTGCAGAGATATGATCATTTATCCCGTTATCGGGATAAATGGTTATAACAGACAGTTTATTGAAAACATTTCCAGGTTCTCTTTTCCTATTACGTCCTTAAAGAAAAATAGGGCAAAGTTTATTTGGTCACAATAATTCTAGGAAAGTTTCAATGAGTAAAAGGAATGGTTAACTACTACACCAATTCTTAAAGTCGTCGACGCTTATACATATTTCATTGTATGTATGTATCGATGCTAGAAAGGAAGGATTAGGAGGAATTTTATCACAAGAAGGAAACATGATTTCTTATGAATCAAGAAAGTTAAAATATCATGAATGAAACTATGTGACACATGAATTAGAGTTATATTCTCTGATTCATGCATTAAAAATATGGTCTGATTACTAAATAGGAAGGGGATTTTTTATTTTAATAGATAACAGTGGTGTAAATTAATTATTAAATCAGAAAGGATGAAATGTACGTCATGCAAGATGGCTTGCATTATTAAGCGAATTTGACCATGAAATCAAACACATCAAAGGGAAAGAAAATAAGGATGTGGATTCCCTTAGAAGAATAATGAGTGGAGTCTATGAGGTAATTATGAGTAAATATGATAGCAATTTCAAAGATAAAATCAGATCTCTAGGTAAAATTGATGAAGAATATGTAAAAATAATGGAGAGAGTGTTGAAAGGTGAAGAGGAAAAAAACATAACTGACTTGGAAATTTACCAAGAGGAAACTATGAAATTTAAAAATAGAATTTACATACCAAATTCAGAGGACTTAAAACTAATTATTTTTAATAAAATCCATAAAAATCCTTACTCACGCCATCCTAGATATCAGAAAACGATTACAACACTAAGGAAATAGTTTTATTGGCCTAATATGAAATCTGATACAGCTGACTACTTGTTTTTAATGTACCCCAAATTTCCCAATTTTTTTTTTTTTGTTATGGGACAATAAAACTCCTTCACTCTTCAACATTTGTTCAAACATAAATTTATTATATGCAGATTTTAAATTATCATCACTATTGATTTAAAACATGTACCTCTTTGTAATTAAGATGACTCAGACCAAGATAGCTATCTTGTCTATGTAAGTGATCCTATCAGAGGATTACAATTCATAATAAACTATGGACAATAGACCAGCATACCATTTATCCATAATGTTTGTATTATCAAAAATGATGCCTACATTGTTTACTGTATCCATTATGGCGACTAGAGTATGTATAACAAAACATTGATACTATTCCTATCATTATATATCTATATATGTTGTTGACTAAAATACCCAACCTATGTAAGTCTTAACACATACCAATATGTAACCATTATATGAAAATATTAACACTTACCCATATGTAATCCGACATATGGAATTCTTAGCATATACCAATATACATATATATATACTTGTTTGATTTATCATACGAAATAAACCTTACCCATTATATATATCTCACCCATTGTATATATATCGTAGGTCATATAAAATATTAAACATTAGCATTATTCCTAAAATTTGTATCGTTATATCATGACAATCCACAACAACGTAATTCATATCATAGTGTAATGAAGGGTTGTTATGCGAACATGTATTATCGTTACATGAGGATTGTTATAGGGTTGTTATTTCGACAAAGACATTGACATATCATGCACCATAATGCATATGATTATGCAATTGTGCCACGAACAAACATATACCTAAAAACGTTAACACTACCCAACTTATGACATGTCCCAAAATTAAATAGGTTTGAAAACCATGTTAATGGCGGGTGTCATATCATTCTGTAGGCATTTACCACTGGCTATTTCATTTAGGAGAGGTATGTATTGTACTATTTGAGCTGGATTCTTAGGTAGTTGTGCCCAATGTAGACTCACCATATTCGAGTCTTCACCTGGCCAGAGTACTATGGGTTCTTGTCAACCCTTACTCCTCCTTTTCAAGGTATTCATGGTTACTCCTTCATTATTTCCCTTTGGATTCACAAAAAACCTTCCTCTTCCTTGTGTGCGATTTGGCCTCTGTGCATAACCTGTGTCTCCACTTTGTGTATGGTTGATGACTTGGAAATAGACTCGAACTTGGTAAACAATATGGAAGGAAAACACCAGTCGGGTTCCTCTCTGCGCAAGTTAATCAAGAACTTATCTCCTTCAATATTTTGTAACTCGTGGTTAAAACTTGCTTGGGAACTGTTGAGGGTTAGCAATGTATTGGTATCTCACCTCCGTAGGTGTTTTATCCCAGGGGTCCACCGTGGCCTGAAGTTATTCTTAATGGTTGATTCTTCAGTGTTTCTTACATCTATTGTGTAAGATTGCTAACCATTATCACTTACGCATGTGTTGGCAGCCAATTCATTTTTTTTATTATCCAAAAAAGCTGCCTACACCTAATTGTTTTCTAAATCGACAAGTCATCGTCGCATGTTGCAACTAGACGTTTGTTTCATTTCTTGCGACAATTGCAATTTGATTTCGATTCAGTTTTCACAACTGAAAGTGTGAAAACTCCTCCATTGTTGTCTGGACTGTCGTAGTCTTTTATTGATTTTTTGAAAGACACTTTACCATTGGTTTATTGTATGAATACGAATGTCTTTCAAACTATATCCATTCACTTTGATTGCGCAACTTGATTTCTTTGGTAAAGTATTGAAAATGTTAAGTTGTGAGTTATGTTTGATTTCATAAGGGTCATGGTTGATTTTGGTTTCATATAGGATATGATTCTTATGGTTTTGAGCTCTTAACTTATCGTTTTTATATGGTTATCGGTTGAAATGTTTTTACACCTTGATTATGCTAAAAAATGCATGGGTCATATATCAATTTGGTTTCATATTGGACTTGCAATGTTTTACACTTGTCGCGTTGGTAAAACCTTTGGATGTCATGTTGGATCGAACTATACACTTGGCGCATGAATTTAACATATGGTATTTGTTTTACGTTTGATCGATGACATGTTGATGTGGTTATACACCGATATGGGTTGGCCGATTAATATGTTTCAAATGTGTTGATTGCTGATGGGAAAGCACTGTACCTAGCCATTAATGCACTGCATGGTGGTGGTAATCCCACCACGCTCGCACGCATTACATTGATTCACACCCCTTTGAGCGCCTGTAGTTGTTAAGCCCTATCGTTGTTACTCTTGCGTATGGTATGGTTTAATCCAAACCCTATCATGAACAGAATCCATGGCTCTTGTCGTAAGAGCTGAGCCCAACGGGTGCCAAGCATTGCTGATGTTTGATGGTGCTTATAGCGACCTGGAAAAGTTTGGGTGGCTCTCGTTTATAAAGAAGTTCGTTGGTTACAATCCTATCGTGGCTCGGCAATTTGCATTATCATTCGATGGCTGTCGAGCCAAAGTTGGATATGTTCAACTTGAAATTAATGAACAGTTCCTTAGCTTGGCAACTAACCTGCCTGTTACGGGACAGAAGTGGTCCAAAAGTTGCAAGGTAGATGATGTCCCGTGGACATTGTTATTTTAGTCTCGAACGGTGAACTCCTACGACAAAGGCTTGCCTGCAAAAATGTTGAAACCACGCTGGTATGATCTCCTTATGATAATCAAACAATTCATTACTTGTGAGGGCAGGTACGGGTTCATTTTCTTATTTCGCCTTCGTCTATTGATGGTTTTTATGGGTTTCGAACTTACTATGCCCCACTACCTGCATAGAAGTTTGTTCAAGATGACTAAAAGGTACAAGCGTAGCCAGGCCGATACCAGCCTCTTCCATTTGGGGTTGATTAAAATGATTATGGTTTACGAGTTAGGGTTACGTTGTGATTGTTGGGCTGATTTTCTCATTCATAATGGCTTCGAAGAATCGAACCCTCCACTGGTTGATAAACCAATGGTGGCCGAAACCAAGCCTATTCCCCCTATGCCTTATAGCATTTTGCTACACAAACCTCTACCCGACCCACCTACGAATTTGTCTATGGTTGTGACTAAACATGTTGAAATTGATAAGCCCACAACCAAAAAGACTAAAGCTAAGACTGGGGCTAATTCTAAAGGCAAGAAAAATGCTAGGTTAATATCTCGCATGGAGAGAAATAAGCCTAAACCCCCTGCCAAATCAGAACCTATCGTGGTCAGCGAAAACTCTGATTCAGAAATTGAACATTTTCTCGCTGATGAGTATCCTTACTCGGAAGGCTTGTGTGACAAACCTCCTCACGACTTTGTCAAGAATTTGCCACCCTGGCTGCGGGATAATCCTAATTTTCCTGGTATTAAACTACCTCAAGGAACCCTCGGTGAATCATCGAAGCCCCCTTATGTTCAACCTGTTCTCTCACCTTGCGATCAGTGTGGATTGTGGTTGGAGAGGTACTACTTGGATGTGCCGATGTTGCAATCTAGAATCCATGATTTGGAAAACCAAGTGGCAAAGCTCACTGGTCATAACGCAAAGGTGGAACCCTCTGATAAGAAGCAACGAATAGTTGTTTCAATTCTGTTCAAGAATGTCGAGTCAGCCACGGCAATCGTCAATTCCAAATTGGCATAGCCTCAACAATCTTGCTGGTATAACTTTCGCCCATTTATATGGCATGATCATAAATTCTGTGTACATTGTTGACCCGCTCTGTCATGCATTGTTGTATATAAGTTTTGATTATTAATTTTTGGATTGGTTTTGATTAGATTTAATTTGATTAATTACGATTTGATTTGAATACTCTGTTATTAAGGATTGTTGATATCTTTTCTATTTTTGGAATACAGTCAATATCTCTGTTCGATTTGGTTATATCCTGTGCGATATGATGGGCAAATTGGTTAGCTGTTGTGATTGTATATTCTATGCTCAGACCAGTTCGTAATCAAATTTCGAATGGATATGAATAGTGGCTGTTATGATTTGAACTGCATTTGATTGTAACGAATATATCGTTTGATTTCGATTTGAGGAATGAAATTGATCGTATCCAGTCATACGATTTGTGTCTATAATTAAACTCAGTCATATTCATTTCAGTTATTTACTCGGTTTATATTATGGATTATGTTGACTCTGTCAAGACCCTGTCGGTTGACTGTGTGGTGATCAATAACGAAATGCATTTGATTGTTACTCGTTCAGTCTGATTCCATTCTAAAACGATTTACCTATCTTTGCGTTTATTTGAACGATATCAATTTATTGCTATGACTATAATGTGTTAACGATGGTTATGATCATTGTTTTTGTCATGTCTGTTCACCATGCGATACTCAACAACCGTATTCTATAACAAATTTTAATGGATATGTTCCGTAATTGCAACAGCCTTTTCATTTTGACTATTGAATAAAACAATATGAATTTCACATAGCTGTAACCAATCGATTGTGATAAGGATTGATTATTATCATATCTGTTTTGGATTAAATCATACGGTTAGTTTGTAATTGCATTTGGATACGAAACAATATGATTATTATTTGCCCCGATCTTGTGCTAACTGAAAAATAGAGCATTCTTACCCTGTCCCGATTGTATTCTTTTTCAATTTGAATGATGAATTTGCTTGAACTATTAGAAATTCGTTTTGATGAGGAAAAGAAAATTAAATTGGATTTGATTTCTTTTAAGATTTAATTTGATTGATATCTAGTCCTGTTTGTTATTTTGGACTAGCTACAGAATTAGATGATTCTGTAGCTAAGTCTGTGGAGTTAATTTTTTATTGTTTTCTTAATAAAATATCCTTCTAATTTGATCTTTGTGTTCTATTGCATGCAAATTCGAATTGGAAATAGATATCATGAGCAGTTAGGGGATGTTTTACAGATTCTCCTTGCATTTTATTTTCTTAGTTTAGGTGATTTTGGGATTTTCCCAGATTATGTAAAACAATTTGCTATTCTTCACAAGGATGTTTTACCTTGTGAGAAACCTATATAAACTTATGATTTTTGTAATAATCATCATCCTGAGTTGTGGGAGAACAAGGACATATAATTCTGATACAGACTGGAGCAGAATTGATGTTTTGTTATAGCTTTTGATTTTCAATATATCAACATTGTGTTTCAAGTTTTGTATATCACTTTGTTTATGGTTTAGTATTACTTTTGCTATCTAAATCAAATTCAAATGATATAATTCTATTACTGTTACCTATATCTTGTTCCTTCCAAATCGATAAAAGACATAACAATTATTAATTCATTTTAGTGAATGATAGCTTTGTCTTCTTCATAAATTGAATTGTTATATATAAGGTTTCTGCATAATAGGTTTCCCTTATTGCAGAGATTTATCATCAGAAGATTGTTGTAACGATCAGCCTCGCTACGCCAACCGTTCGAGTGATAGGTGCAATTTTTTTTTTGTGTTGAAGGTGTGTGCGCGTGTGTGGAAGTAACAACATACTTAACTCTACGTCGCCACTTGACGGCCAACAAGACGCAACTACAACAAGGTAAAACTGACCATTAAATACGACTGACTTCCTGCCCGTCCTACCCTGCAAGGTTAGGACCTCCAAGACACATAAGCAACGCTCAAGCCCGGTTTCCCATCGTCTTTAACCATTTAAGGTCTCAGGGCTGGCGACTGTTTTGAGGAACATGGAGGTGTCTACATCCCACCCGACGCAACAGACCAAGCAACCAACTGACCACAGTCAAGTACACCATAATTAAGAAGACAATGCACCCCTTCCGGAAGGCGCATGACAATAGGACTCCGGCATAGAACCCACACTCATCATCTCTTAACAGAATCAACAACCCCTACCTTCTAACTCAGAGTAAATTAAGGTATGTAAGTCAGGCTATCGCGCCACAAAAATATTATTAACAACAATAAAACTTTGCAAAACCCTCTCATGAAATAC